>CM037918.1:2627947-2830447 GCA_021346845.1 Apeltes quadracus
AAGCAGGTAATACTTAATTCTCAATGACAAGTACAACTGGAATCAAAAGCCTCTATGCCCCACAGGCCCTCTAATAAAACACCACAAATTGGGACATGAATCCCAGTCCACTCACTATGTTTCCCTCGTCGACATCCACTCCGGTCTCCACCATCTTCTGCAGGACTTCCGTGTGCCCACACTTTGCTGCCAGATGCACAGCCGTATTGGCTTCCTGTAGTCCAGACAAAACAAGTCTGAGACCACTTCCTGTACAGCGCCGAATATCTACCAAAACATGTCAGGAAGGGCTGTGTTGTCCTCATAAGGCAGAAAAAGGGGAATCACGCAGTTTCTTAACGAGTCGACCTCGTTGGGTGTCAACTTATGTTGAAACCGGCACTTAGAACGCTGAACCCCGACGTTTGGCGACGGGAGTCTTTCATTTCCGTAACTTCCAGAGGCACATTGGGTGCACGAAGAAATTTAAACTCTCCTGGAAGACAACTCTAGATGCTTTGATCCCATATAGAGCCCAACAGAGTCTTTAGTAGGGGTGGAGCCGAATCCGAATACGGTATTCGGAAAGGCACAAATAACGTGTAAATAACAAATACTTATTTCAAACAAATACCTAAAAAAAAAAAAAATGTATTCCGGAACAAGAAAACTTTATATCAAAAAGCTGCGTTTCCTCATGAGACCGCAGTGTGAGCCCAGATGAGTGAGTGAGTGACGTCCAGGGGGAGGGGGAGGGGAAAAGAGTAAAAGAGGTGACACTTAACTGCCTCACTATTCTTGTTGAATAGATTTTTTGTACATTAACTGGGTTCCGGAGGCAGTTTATAACTTTCGGGAAGCGGAGTTTGATCGGGAGATTATTCCATTACGCTGCGTTATTGACGTCTGCAGTCGGGTGCTCTCATGTTCTCGCCGTTTACGTAGCTCCGCTCATTTAGACAATAGGTTGTTGACAGAGTAACGTTAACGTTCGGTTAAAAAGGTTTAAAAAAATGCTTGTGTAGTTGTGTCGAATTGTATGCACTGGTGGGAGTTATATGGTACGTTTAAGTTAGTCTGTCTTTTGCAGACAGCAAAATGTAGTTAGTTTTTGGTTTAACCATGGATGAGGTGATGGCTGTTATTTATTTTCTGTAATATTTGAAAAGAAAATAACAGTCAAATAAAACTAACTGGGTATCACAATACATGGTAACTGTCACGTTCGGTGCGGCTTGGACGCCGACAGAAGACGCGGGAGCAGGATGTCACACAAACTAGCTTTAATCCAACACAGGCAAGCCGTGGTAACGCTCGTGGCCTTCAACAAGAACCAACAAAGGACTCACAAACACAGAGGGCTTGAATACAGACGGGAGGTGCAGGTGATTGGAAACAGGTGGGGACAATCAGACACTCACGAGGGAGGACAGGACAAGGCGGGCAGTGACACGTGAAACTACAAAGTGAGACAGGACGTGAACCCAGACCGTGACAGTAGCTACCGGCCCACGTACTTTTCCCTGCCCATGTGTAAACAGGACTTGAGGTCCGAACACATCCTGCTTTCACCTGTTTGGCTGTTTAAAGATGGTGTAAGAGCCTAACAAGTCCAATATTGATATTCAACATCAACAGCCTAATGTGCGTGTGTTTGTGTATCTCTACCTTGTCCTTCAAACCGTGCGTGCAGCCCATTCCAATGAGAAACTCCACCACATCAAAACGTCCACTCTCAGCAGCGAGGTGAAGGGCCGTCTTCCCCGACTGAGAAGACACACGGGAGACGCCTATGAATATACTCTGAATTGCACACAATGTCTAAATCAAAGGGCCGTGTTCCCCTTCATTTACTGGCACACTGCTGACAACCTGAGAGCAAATAAGTGTTTGTTTCAGTAACAAGATGGCCAAACATTTTCTCCGGCACCCTTCTGATAATCCAGGGGGGTCACCTTGTCGAGTCTGTCGAGTCGTACGTCTTCCAGGTCCTCCATGATGAACTCCAGGACTCTCATGTGGCCTCGCTGGGCTGCACAGTGCAGCATGCTCAGACCGTCCTAATATACACACACGTACCACGTAAAATGACAACATGGCCATCTTTTTGGGTCCACGGTGAGAGAAGAAGGCAGCTCTCACTTTGTTTTCACTGCTCAGCTTCGCCCCACAGGACACCAGCATCTGCAGGACCTTCAGGTGACCAAACCAGGACGCGAGAAGCAAAGCGTTCATGCCAAACTGTAGGGAAAAAAGTGCAGACGTGTTATTGTGGACGTATACAGTGGCCCACTCCCTGTTGGCCTTGGTCTGCCTCGGTCCTATCGGGCAAACTGAGCTGAATGTGTCGCCATCTTCCATTTTCCATGTTTTGATTTATTTTATTTAAGATCGGACAATGCGCACCAATTAACCCGAGCACTCGAGTCCGTCATGTCAATGTGTCGGATTCAGCAATGCAACAAATTTTCATTTTCATGACAGAGAATCCTCATAAATCTGGATAAAGGAAATCTGTGAGAAATGATCCATATGTTCTTATAAAGGCTCACCTCAGGAGCTAAACACCCATAGTTTTCTACATGCTTTTGGAATACACTTTCTTCTTAAAATGATCTTTTGGTTCAGCAAATGTTTTCAAAAAAGCAACGGTTGTGATCATTGTCATGCCAATTGATGTAACATAACAGGGAGTTCATATTTCTGGCGCGTACGTACAGTGTCCTTCTCATCAACGTCGGTGTCGTGGTCCAGCAGGAGACGGAGAGCCTGCTCGTTCCCGGCTCCCGCGGCCCAGTGCAGCGCTTTGCGGCCCATCTGCAGGGAGACGGGCAGACCGGGTGATTCTCACAGTACAATGCACGGCTGAATGAGGCACAGCCGTCCGGCACGCAGCGCATTCAAAACGACATGAGGAATCCCACGGATAACCATCGATAACACCTCAGCGAACATATTGGCTTATCGCTTAGTCGCATCGAGCATCTTGGTGAATGCAAACGCACGTCACGGGCTCTGTGAAGACCCTGATTGATTGCAGACAAGGTGCTGACTATGCAAATCAAAGATCACGGCTGTGTAAACTGTGACTTTGAAAAGGCGACGCCTGGCGCCAATCCCCAACAGGAGGCTTACTTTGTTTTTGGCCTTGACGTCCACACCCTTCTTGATCAGCTCCTGCATTCTCTCCGGGTCGTTCCTCTTCGCAGCGTCATGGAATTCCTTTTCTGACCAAAGCACTGTCACCGACAAAAAAAACAGGTTATCTGGGGTGTTCGGAAGGCTGACAAAAAGCACAAAGACAACAACAACATACACACATGCTGCTTTGCAGTGAGTCGAATGTCTAAGTCTTCTGTCATTAACCCACAACATTATTGGCTCTATTAGTGTTAAAAAGCCCTGGACACTGGTGCGTTGCACTTACATGGCAGGTGGATACAGAAAGAATTAGTACAAGCCAGTTCTTGCAGGGAATTATCTGATGCTCTCGCTAATAGGATCAGTCAGTATGGAGATGAGGTTGAAAATCTGATGTAAGAACAGGCGGTTCCTCACTGTGGTCATGTGGACCACATTCCAAAAGGAAATGCACCTCAGCCACAGACAAAGTAAAACAGGAAAGCAGAGGAATTGGAATATAACCTTTTATGGATCTGCTTTAAAAAATGTTCGGATATTGGGAAACAATAAATATCATAATTTCATTTGAGTTAAATTTATGTTTTAATTTTCTTTAAAACGGTACAGTAAATGATAAAATGGACGGGGATGTAGAGGAGGTCCTCTTTAACCACACGTGGAAATAGCATTTAAATATAAAACATTTTAAGGATCTGCTTCAAATGCAAAGGTGAAATGATGAATAGTCCCTTTTGTGCTGGTGAAGCCCCCCGTACCGTAACGCTAAGAATAGAGATGCATTTCATTTCAAAATGTGGTCCAAATGACCGCAGTGTTTCCTCCTTCAAGGAATTCCAAAGCTTGTCTTTCAAACGGTGAAAATTAATTTGAAGAGAAGCGTTTACTTGAGACGATAATTCCTCGTCCGAAGCGAGGGGACAGTGTGTCGCTGTAGACAAAACGTGAATGTAAAACGTATTGTATGGTAGTTAACATTTCAGTTTTCTGTAAAACACATTTGAATATCCTGTAGAAACCCCGCGCGGAATACAGAGGCATTATCTTGTATGGTTGTAAAAGAAAAAGTAGCGTAATATCGTTAAGGCTCATCACCGCTGACAGGAAACAGTCATTCGTACTCACAGACATCATCCTCCGACACCAGGCCGTCCTCCATCTCTGCCCTGCGCCCTCTCACTGCAGCGCTCTCATTACATGTTCTTCATCAGATGAAAAAGAAGGTTGGACGATACTGTAGTTATTTCTGTCAAGCCACAGAAAAACTGTAAAAGTATGATTTCCGTTGATTTTCAAAATAAGATTGTATTTATTTATTTAAGTTAAATATCCGTTGCCGCTTAAAAGAACAATACCCCCATTAGATATTACATTTTAAATGAGGGGAAAGCCGAGAAGAGCAGCGAATCATCACATTTGTGAACGTAACGCAAGCAAGAAGGTTACTATTGGTTTAAACAGAAAATACAGAATTTATTCATAATTTTGATTTCTTTGTAAATGTTCTGCAAATTGTTTTGATAAAATATTGTTGTTGCAATTTATACAGGCTGACAAAAATGAAGTTGGCTGTTTTTTTTAAAGAAAACATTTATTATATTAACATATATTATACATTTATTTATACATTTACTATGTAATCTCAACTGCTGCTGCTAAACACGCATTTCCTCCACGGGATGAATAAAGTATATATCTTTCCATCCATCTATCTTACCAGGCCATAAAAATAATACACAGTAGTAAGCCTTTCTACGAGGTACATTGAAATGCATTAAAGACAGAACACATGGATAATTTCCTTTGTTTATTAGGGAAATAACACATTGTATCAAAAGAGTACAATATCTACATTTTAAATGCCATGACATATTTAAAATAGTCTAAACACTACCGTAAGATCTTTTTAAAATCCAGTAATTGGAAGAATTAGAGAAAATTCTCATTTTATGATTCAAATTTATATGAAATTAAACTGAAGGAGGAGTTAGTGCGAGCCAAAAGCGCTTCTATAAGCTATATAATATTTTATATATATATATATACACATTATCATTAATAACAAAACTGGAATCAGAACTTCTTTTTGCTTTAATCACATTAATCTTCTGAAAAAAAGAAATATTTCAGAGAGCTCCTGAGCTAGGTTGGTACATCTTTCCTCGTCAACAATGAACAGCAAATGCTATAATAAAAAGCATTACAAATTTACAATATTAATACCCTCATAAACTGCCAGCATCTGACAATAGTAAACAAACCTATTTAATCCACAGCGTCAACTATTAATTTGGTAATAACACTTTTTAGTACTTTCTTTTCATTTTTCTCAATGTATTGACAGTGATAATTTGTCATCATCAATTCTCTAATTAACTTTCAAGTACTCATTCTGGAAAATGTCAGATATTTCACATTAAAAACAAGAACAAACAAATATATATACATATATATACACAGCAGAGCGTTAAGCATTATCTTGAGTTAAACTAGAAATAATTGCACTTAGTTAATTATGAGCAAACAGTTGTGTGTGCTGCGTAACCGTCAAAATTGAATTATGCTTCCCAAGTTTCAGTCTGCAGCATGCTGCACGAATCAGTCTTAATCAGCACAAGTTGATCTATGTTTCTGGTTAACGCTGGAGTGAGGGACTTTTTTCTCCCTCATGTGGCGGTGAGAGAAACGGTGACTGGGCTGTACCTAGTGAGGTTTCCACATTAGAGAGGTGTGCTTTCTACTTTGGTCACGTTTAGTTTCACTACAATGTTGAGAGGTATTGAAATATTCTAGTTAATGATATTATTGTATCCAAATTTACTCATCTCTTCCTGCTGTAACACAAGAGTAAAGGTTTTGCTCATATTAGATAGCGCTTACCGAATTCAACCAGTAATATGTAACATACAGAGTTCTCCTGTCTTCTTCTTTTATGCAACTTCTAGCTACAAAAGAGGTGTGTGAGTGGAGCAATGGTCCTCTGTAGGTTTTAGTGCTCCAATCAGGCAAAAGGACTTCATTTAAATCTCTCTTCTGTTTGAATCGATTTCATTTTCTCAAAAGGGCAATGGGAAAGACGTTCAAAGTGTCGTAGGTCAGCTGGTTGGCAGGAGACGCTAATGATTGCAGCTTACATTCGAGCAGGACACACCTATGTCCTGTTTTGGAGTTTGGGAAGGCCGTACCGGATATCTATTTCACTTTAGCCTCATGCCTCATAGCCTCATCATACACTGTGTGGAGAAATTCAAAGCTCGACAGGCTTGCTGCGCCAGTTAAAGGTGGCTAAGCTATCTCAAAACAATGCCTGGTCGGGGGAGGGTTTAAACAAACCGCTCAATTCAATCTGCCGCGACTGCCGTTCACCAGCTCTTCCTGTGGCTCGCGCTGTTTGGAGTTTTCAGTTTATTGACTTCTCTTAAGACGTGGTCGGCCTTCTTCAGCTTCTCCATGGCCCTGGCCAGCAGATCCTCTGTCGTGTCCTCACTGTCCCCTCCACTCTGCGACCAGGACACCTTGCCCATGAGCTCCCTTGTGCTCTTCATCTCCAGCGCCACTTCGCTCTCCAGCCTCACGACGTTGGCACCGGGTGCCCCGTTGCTAGCGGCCACAACACCGGTATTCTGTCTCGCCTGAACACCGACTGAAGACCCGGACAGCAGATCATCGGTGGAAGCCGACTTGGCTTTGTCTGAGGGCTTGAGAAGCAGAGAGGGCCCTGGTCGCCGGCTGGGGAAGACCTTTGGTCTAACATGAAGCTTGGGCGGGGTCTTCGTCGGCATCAATTTAATGGGGACGGGGATTTCGTTCTCGCTGGCGTCAAACACATCCAGACGTGTGAGACTACCTTTTAACGCAGCCGGGGAGGCCACCAGCGTGTCTTCGCTCCCTGATCCCTCGCTGTCATCGTCGGAGTGCTGACCGCTGTCGACAGATTTCTCCTCCGTCTGTTCTTTCTCCTCCCCAGGCGAGTGACTCAGGCCGACCGTGTCATTCAAAGAGACGACTGCTGAGGGGGCCTCCCTCTCGGGTGGTGCCTCTTCTGCTCGAGGAGAACAAGCTGAGGTATCCGAGGCCGTTGGCGGTGGCGCAGTAGGGTCATGTCCCTCGTTAATCTGCGTCACATCTGCGTTGTTGCCAGTGCGTCGTGTGTCGGGCTGAACGGGTTTCTCAGGCTTCTTCTTGAGGATCATAGGAGGACTTGGGCTCCTCCGGAGAGTCTCTGTGGGTATTTGTGGCTCGTTGTCAGATGCTTCGCTTAAGTCACTACCAGCACCCTCCCCTGGTTCCTCTTCAGAAAAGTGTCGTGCGGCGGCAGTGCCCTCGGGTTTATCGTCCTCGGCAGCAGAAGCTGGAGCTTCTTCAGATATCGTCTGGTCCCCTTCGTCTGTTCTTACAGATGCCCCTGCTGCCTCCTCCTGACCGTCTTCTTCCTTCTCCAAATTCTTGCCAGTCATGGTGGGACCGTGGGAGCTCGGCCTGCACTGAGACTCCTCTCCATGGTCGCCTAAGGAGCCACTGGCTGTGGGTTTGAAGGGAGGGGTTGGCGGTGGACCTGTTTTTTTGCTGGCATCGGGACCCTTTTGAGACACATCCTCAGCTTTGACCTCTTCTGTGGCATCGTTAAGAGCTGAAGCACACGGCTTGGATTTGTTAGATGGAGGCATTGGTGGCTTCAGGACCTTAAACACATTAAATCCCATTTTAGAGACCATTTTATCACAGGAAGACATACTCAAACATATCCGCATTGTATTATGAGGGTTACATAGCATTATACAGACCTTTTTCTCTGCGCCCTCATCCTTGTTAGGTTCGTCCTCAGGTGTTGAACAGGGTTTTGCCTCTTTGATAGGGGGCATGGGAGGTTTGATGACCTTTTTCTGGGGACTGACCTCTGGCTCAGCTTGAGCCTCCTTCTCAGTGCTTGCCACTGTCTGCTTGTCAGCAGATTCGCTGGTTTTGGACAGAGGAATTGGGACTTTGATTCCCTCTTGGGGGTTTTTACTGCCATCATCACTGGCACGGCAGGTCCCATTAGGGCTTACGGCATCCTCAAGGTTGAGATCTAAGCGCAGGAAACCATCAGACGACACATCGGCTACCTACAGTGCAGAAATAGATATTGTTCAGATTAGGTGTTAAAATAAAATTAAGCTCCCTCTAGTGGTACGCCAAAGAATCACTGAAATAAATATATTTAAGCGCAGTATTACTGTTGAAACTGTGTAAAATGTTACAATGGCTGACAATATTAAATATACTTCTTTAGGAATAAAACCTCTGCCTTGTTTTTGATGAATACTTAGGCCGACTACATTACTGTATAGTGTTGGTCATTATGGTATGGTTAAGTATTTTCTGAGGTGGTACTTGGTGTAAAAAGTTTGAGAGCCACTGACATACAGCAGCAGAGCTTCTTACACAGTCACGCTTGTGTCTGACCCAACAAAAACAAACGGCTGTGAGGGGAACAATACAGTTGAAATTCAAATCTTAGACTTATTTACTGCAGCAACAGAGTTAATCCCACAGTGTCCTGTTACACACACACACATACAAACCTCTTTCATGTGCAGCCTGGTCGGTGGCCTCCGGTTCCGGTTCCCTTTGGGCCTCGTTCGAGTAACGTGCTCTAAATTAATGCTGTCATCAATCGTCACCTGTGTAAACATCCCGCTTATTGATATGTGTTTCCACTGAATCCATTTGAGCTTTTGTGAGCTTGGCGTGTTAAAAGAACAAACAGGGCGTGATTGACTGAAATCAAGAGAAGCTCACCTCGTCGAAGACTTTGTTCTTCGCCCGATCGATGCCGTCAGTCAGGGCTTTGATCCAGGCCTCCTTCTCCTCTGCAGTTTGAGCTTGGAACTTCACATCGTGCACCTGTGAGTCACACCAAGGCGAAGACACGACTCTGACTCCAGCTGCACAGAATCCTCATTCCAAATGGTGAGAGGTTAAAAACGAACGGCTGGCAGTGAGAGCCGCTGCTTCACGGAAGTCTTTTTGTCACCATTCAGCTATTTAGAGGCCGAGCTGAGGAAGGTTTCCCCGGAAAAACCAAGTGGCAGCCAAGTAGCTGCTGGCGACCTGGTCAGAGCCTCTCATTCACACGGCAAACGACCGACGCATTCGGCAACTCTGACACCAACTTTAGTTTGTTGTAAATTGTAGAATGCCACAAAACAATTACAAATTGCTAAAACCATTTCTTGTAACATTTCCCTATTTATCTTCCTTTATTCAGAACATTGCCATGGCAATGGACAATAAAACAACAGGCTTCCTTTAAGTTTTTTTCTGGAGTAATAAGATTGTATTCACATAATATTTGAAGAATTCTACTAGTATAAGCACACAAAAAGAAACTCAATTACAGGTTGTAACCACATTGAGGAAGCAGCAGTGAGCCTCTGTGCACACTGGTGTCTCACTGCAAAGGGACTGGGGGGGACATTGCACACAGAAGAGAGTAATATCACGTGTTTGTTAAGAAGATATAAACATTTCTCTCTCTCTGTCTCTCTCACACACACACACACACACACACACACACACACACACACACACACACACACACACACACACACACACACACACAAGCTGTCCACATTGCAGCACGGCACTGACCCCCTCCGTCCCGGCAACTGTTCAGGTTCTGAAGTCTTGCTTCACTTCTCTTTGCACTCTCCCTTCTTTTGCTATTTTTAACAGATTACAGTAAATGGTGGAGAGATGCAGCATGGCTTCCAGGCTGAAATTAGGTTTGTCTGCTTGATTCTCGTTCTACAATCTCAAGAGGTGATGTACAACGGTGGGAAACAGCGGATCCCGGCTCACCTTGTTTCCCGGCCTGGGGGATCGAATCAATACCAGTCTGTGCTTCTTCTTAAACGGACTTTTTAATTCATGACACTTGTCGTAGTTTTCCAGGTTGAGCCTTTCTAAGCAGTTCTGCAGGTCCTACAACACAAGATTATGGACAATCATGTTATTCAAATTTCAGTATAAAGATGAACTCCTTTGAGCTTTTTATTCAAATGGACAATTCCTACAAGAATAGAACACAGAACACACTAAAGAAAAGGTGGCGTACCTCATTTTCATACACCACAATCTCAGTCCTCTCCACGTGGATGTAGCGGTCTTTGTAGCTGGCCAGCAGCCTGCCGGGGGCCTTCTTCACCCAGCCGGCCTTACCCAGGAACTTTGGCTCTTTTCTCTGAGCCGGCTCCTCTTTTGCAGCCTGTGATAAAAGAGGAAGGAAATCACACTCCAACACACACTTCAGTACGACCACTTTCGGTTCGTCACTTCCACCATCAGGATGCTGCAAAGCACTTTTATTCAATTATCAAATGAAAAGATAAATTGATGAATATTTAAAGGACCCGCCTCAAACAGGCGGTTAAAGATGAAATGAAATGAAATATTTGACCTGGTAAATAGAGACATAAATTGAAGGATTAGCTAGTAGATACATACAGTACATACCAATAAATGTAATACAAATGTGTAAATAACTGTTAAATAATAATAATAATAATTTAATTATTCCCTTTTTTTCATTTTCTACTTCTTTTATTTAAGTTGATGAGGCATGAATATCTCATAGATTCACATTCAGCAGCAGCTGCCAGCTGTCAAATCGTCTCCTAAATTGCTGATTTTCTTTACGCTGCTGGTGAGTTCACACTTAAAGCTGACGGCAGTGAATATGTGTGAAATAGTTGTCTAAATTACTCACGAGCTCAACACTGCTGTTAATATATAATGACTTCTTCCTGTTTCGACACTCGTCGACACTCGTTTCTAACCAAACTCCATCCAGTGCCGTGTCTAAGAACTTGCAGCGCTTCTTTAAGCTGAAGAGGACATGTGTTTTCAGTGAGGCCTGTAAAGGGCAGCAGCTCTCACTTCTTATCAGACTTTTTGATTTAGGGTCTCTTTTCCTTTTCCTCTGACACACCTCGCCTCTTTGGACGGTGTCCACCGCTTAGCTCTGCACACATTCGCTTCCTACGTGTACAGTGTCACATCTGTTTACCAAGCAGCCAAAGGAAGAGGAGGCAAACAAATTGAACAGCATGACAGATTATGCAGATGTCATAGGCAGCACAAAACACAGTTATGAGGGACCTAAAACATTTCAACATTTGGTAACGAAAGTAGCACTAGTAGAAAGAGTGCTGCTGTGTTCATGATGCACACACGTATGAATCAATGGCAGCGGGTTTCGGATTGAAAGTACGCTGCTTAAACTCACAGTCGTATAATTGTGTTCTTGTTTTTGAGCAGAAAGGAATGTTCATAATATTCTAACATTGTGATATATTCTTACTGGTGTTGTTACTTCAAGCAGACTACATTGTCACAGCCAACTTCCATGAAAATGGGTTTATGTCTATATATGGACTTGTGGAGTAAGCGCTGCGTCGCCCCCGAAAGCTCCTTCTCCTTTATGCAGGTGTTTGCAAAAATTCACAGCCTTTTGTTTCTTTTGGAGGAACTTCTACAGGATATCAAATGATCTTTGTGGTGCTGGTGGGAGTGCCGTTTCGGGACCGGGGCGGGTCTGGGTGGAAGGTCATCATTCTGTTTTTCCAGTGTGTGTGTGTGGGGGGGGGGGGGGTCTCAACGTGAGAAACCACAGTACGGCTGCTGCAAAAGAAAGGAGCGGCAGCGTGAAGCAAAGGCGGTGTGACCGGGAGCAAAGCAGAATGGCCGCGTCGCAGAGCGACCCCGGGGGGGCCTTGGACACGGGTCGAGGTGGCCCGATGGACCACTGCAGTGCAACATTGCACTGATCAAACGCTTACTAAGGGACTAAGGGGCTCAGCTAACTGTAATAGCTCCACGCTGCGATAAGTGAAGGGAAGTCTCTTCTGTGCAGAAACACAGGCCTTACCTAAAAAAAAAACTCCCGCCTGCTTAATGTCTTATTATTGGCCGTCCCCTCTCTGGTGTGGTCGACACCGAAACGTTGACTGTCCTCCCGCAACGAAGAAGTCAAAAATACGCTAAAGCTGAGCTACGAAGCGAAGGCCGGGGTTTTCGGAGGAAGAGGCGCACCTCAGCTGACATGTGTTTCTGATGAAGCATGAGGCCAGGGAGCATCTGGCACGCTGAGCCGCCCAGCATGAAGTCACCAGCAGCCCCACTGGAGCTCACACATCAACTGCACCTTGCAAGTCGGGTCTGCGGGGAAGACGGCGAGGCAGGGCCAATAGGTTGTTCCGTAGCCCGTTATTGCCCCTCCCCCACTCCCCCCCCCCAAAAAAGTAATCACAATTTCTGGCTTGGAAACCGTTGGATTAATAAAAAGTCCCTGACTCCACTGTGAAGATTCACTTCCTGTTTAGTGATGTTGCTGCCAGCGTGTCACAGTTAAGCGACGGAGTGTTTCCATGTGTAACAATGAGACCTTGCGCTTTAATCGGTGTTTAAATGTGTGCTTTTTCACGCCCTTCTTATCAAAACTCACCCTATATGTGTAAAGCTGTGACAATGAGGCCTGCGTTCTACACCACAGACCACGTGTTGTTTCAAAAAGCTCTGATGTGTTGGCAAACAACTAAATGAGAGCAGTGACACAAATAGGAGTTCTGTAAATTAACTTCACCATCACGTTACATCTTGTCAGTATATCCATTAAAGAGACGCGCAATGCTTCCGCTTTAACTAAACCCAAAGGGGCAACACCTTGACTCATCTTGACCTAAAATGAAGACCATCTACGTGTGTTATGTTATCAGCCCAAATAGTAATGTCATCTCATCTGATGGTCATGCGGGGATGTTTTCACAAATGGATTACAGAGGCGGGCAGGATATCTGTTTGTGTGAACCTCTATGCACACACAGCACCCACATGCTTCCTATCGAAAGGCTCAACAACATGAGCGGTCTTCTCGGAATACTAATGGCTCCACAAACAACGTTATTCTGAAACGGTACACATCAGTCATCAAAACGGACTTATTTTCAGTGGGTCAATGCTTGGCTAAAGTTTGAGATCTTTTTTTTTGTTGTTGCATATTTGATAAAGCGTAGAGCCGATAAGAAAAAGCAACCTTGTAAAAAAAAAGACCGCAAAAGGAATGCGACTGTCTACGTCCACGCGCGCACATGCCGGGACGGTTGTAGAAAAACAAAAAGTACAGAATTTCTTCGGGGGGGGGAAACACTCTGACTGTCTGGGCAGCACCTGATTGATGCCTGTGGTACCTAATCCTATTGGAATGTCACAACCAATGAAAATAGGCTTCTTCTCAAACGTGCATACGGCTGCAGCATGTTTTTTTTTTCATGCAGGTGTGCAGCGCAGTTACTGCGGATGCACCTACTGCTGTGCAGAGCTCCACCGTCCCAACGGACCTCCCGACGTGTTGCATTTATCACCCTGTTCATTAACCAAGGTTCATGCGTGGGTTTACTTCTCCTAAACATATTCTCTGACGGTTCTCTCAAACAACGGAGCCTAATGTGCCAAATGTCACTGTATTACCATTTTCCAAAAAATGTTCAGTCCCATGTTGGAATGTGTCATTTTTTCCATTACAGCTGTAGAACATTGTGGAAACTACATTTGGAACAAATTACTGCATATTTAAAAAATAACGCAATTCTAACACTTAGGAAGATGTGGTGGCTGTTTTTCCACTACTCCTTCACATTTAAAGAGGATTTAAGAATCCGTTCATCAAGAACTCCCCGCTATAGGTTGCTCAATAGTGATCGCAATTATCTGCTGCAGCTCTTTGGTGCAGAACATTTAAATTTCAGGGATTTTGAAGGCTTCTTACAGAAAACCCGTAAAGAATTCTATTTAATCCTGGCATTCCACTTCAAAATCAAACCAACTAAAGGTTTCAATTAGAATGTCATGCTTGTCCCAGCAGTGGAAAGGCGAAAACTGTCAGCTGACAAATGTAGAAACAAAGAGCAGGACTTTTACTTCCAAAGCCCTGTGATCAGTTTTTCCACTTTGCAACTGTGTAGGACGCAGCCGGACAGAGACATGTCCTGTTATTATGAAGGATATGGAATGAGGAATATGGAGAAGTAGCAATGCAGCAAACAACAGCATGACTCAAACATTTCCTTTTAAATCCTCAATCAATCCCTTATGCCATGAGAAAAGGAAAAAGTCTTCCAAGAGAACATTTCCTGTACTGTTGAGGACTTTTTTTTACACACATATGCATTCACTATTGAGAACTTTCTCTTTTCATTAAAGAACTTTCCCAGAAAATTGTCAGAAGCGCCCCAAAGAGACACACAAACACACACACACACACACACATCCATTGTGCAACAGAGGCCTGGACAGCGGGGCGATCATGAGAGAGGGTTAATTGTTTTCTGCCCGACACATAATGTGGCGGTCTGTTTCCTCTTTGCTGAACGAGTCGGGCCGACACGTCACAACGTGCACTGTGGGTCAGAGGGATGGCGATGAACGGATGACGCACGCAGCTGAGACAAGCGGTCAGCATGGACGGGCCACAGCGAGGGGGGGGGGGGGGGAAATGTGAAGTGGTGAGGGGAGAAATGAGGGGGAAGAGTTGTAAAGCAACACATAAGAGCCAAACAGCTGTCCCCGAAAGAGCCTGCCAAGTAGTGGGTGTTTTTCCTTTCTAGTCATGAACACCATGCACAACTATTCAGCTGTGGATATTAAAGTACAACATCCAAACAACAATCTAGAAAATCTAAAACTATATCGTTTTTTCAAAAGAGGCAAACGTTGTTTTTTTTTTCACTGGCTTGTAATAATTGTCTCCCTGTTCTGATTACGTGTTGAACAGGCACAACTTAGTAGTATGTTTAAACTTCTATAGTGGTTTTGTGGATTGTAGCCACAAGTTTGTCTGTCACCGCCTTCACAGTCCGTCTGCAGAGGGATTCCACCCAGAGAGTACAGGCAAGTAAAAGAAAAAAGAAAAGCTGCATTGAAGGATCAGACTGTGGACATTGAACAGCTGTTTTATGGACGAGCTTCTGATCGATGCCACTATGACCTGGTGGGGAGAATCGTTTGCTCGTAGTGTGCATTGCAACCGCTCTACTTGACTTCCTATTTCGAGCAAGTTAGCTTCCTCAAAATGTACTGAGGTAGAGTCAATCAAAAGCCACACATGAAGAACGGAAAGCATGAAGTACTTCGGGTTAGGGTTGCATTTGGTCCCAACGCGTATATATAGACCAAATGCATTGGTTCTACTTTCATTATTATCCATTTTGCGATGAGTACAGTTAACACGCTTGTTGACAAGCTTCCTTCATAAATATGGCAAATCACGAGTCACGTTGTGATTATGAAAACATGACAGGCTATGCATAGCATCAGGATGCCTGTTTTGTCCCCTCTGTACTGCCGTATATAGGATTCGGCATAGGTACAATCTACCATGTATATTTCATTTCTGCGCTTTGACCTCCCTTTCCCAAATGAGCCGTTACGCAGCGTGTGCAACCCAAACAGAAACGCTGAAATGCTGTTTTCACACTCAATAAACACAGCTTTTAATAATGCCGAATCTTCTGACTCACACGGGGTCCGTATTTCTGCTTTTACGGTCCTGCGTGAACACACACACACGTTGCGCCGCATTAAAATGCGACATTTCCCGGTGGCCTCCGAACCAACAAGTCGATGAAACAGATCGACAGGTGTGCAGGTGCTCTCGTGCAAAATATTGTTGCCTTTAGTTGACCGCAGCTGACAGTTTTGAACCAATAATACATCTTAAAGTGACGTATTTCTTGAATCCTGTTACACACATCACGGAAATAGCGGTGTGAATCGCCACCTCGTCTCTTCCGCGGGCCCCAATAGCGGCGCTCTCGCAACTTGGTCGCGCCCTTGCAAAGTATAAGTGTACAACATCACACAGTGAATGCGTGCCTAAGTGTTCACTTTTACCACGTGACACAGGTCTCTAAAACGACAGCTTTACATTGCAAAGACTAAATGAAAAAGAGATGCGGCACGTACCCGCGAGCGGACTGTACTCACTTCTTCCATGATAAAATGCACCAAAAACCCGTTATGTGAGCGACTACAGCGCAGCGGAGAAACCCTTCGACGTCGCCTTTATCCTCGCCAGAAACAGCGTATTTCTCCCCCGTTGGTCGGCAGATGACACATCCCGGACAGCGGGCGTGAAAAGTGTAAGAAAACAAGGAACCGGGCAGTCTATGACACCGAGGGGTCGTGTCTCTTTTTTTTCTTCTCCTTTTTCGGATTTGAAAAAAAAAAAAAAAGTTTGAACAAAAAAAGTTTGGCTTCCGGTTAAACTACCCTTCACTTTTCTTTTTTTTTTCGAAATCAGAGATGGTCTGTCGAGGAGGAGCAAAAGCGATCTCCACCTCCTGCGCATCATCCGACACATCCCGATCGGATCTGCGAGCACCCGACCCTGCTCGTGGAGTCCGGTTCATCCGATGCGCATCGACCCGGCGGAGGGTCACATCCAGAGCACGAAGCCACCAGCTCCGATGCATCACCTCCGATTCCAAGAGAGATCGTTCCCACCAGAAAGTCCCTCACGAGTGGAGAGAACATTTCCTTCATTCGCCAAACGTTAGAATGTGGTCCTTTTTTCTCCCTCTCTCTCTCTCGCGGTCGTTATTTGACTGGATGCTTTATACTTCCATTTCAGCCTCTTTTTTTTTTACGGACAAATGATGAACGGTTTAGTGGCCTGTCATGTAACTACACCCAACACTTCCTGGTGGGTGCGGCTGTTCCTCCTGATTTCAAAACGTGAAGGCACCGCTTGCTTTTATCAGTAATTATCTTTTTCCCGAGCTTATTGGTTATAATCGATGAAACTGTGTCGTCTCTTATCTATTGGTAAAAATGCAATTAATACATGCTTCATAACTTATGAATTAACTGGCACGACAACTGCAAGGAGGACAAAAAAGGATTTAGTCAGGGCCCATCTCCTTGTCTTTGCTTGTATTTAGCCGGGTGCTCGGACACAAGAGGGACACGGTGACACTCTGTCACAGCCTCGTTTGTCCGAGTCAGGTCGGCTACCCGACGCCCGCTCTTCCTCGGCCCCCTCCACCGGATTCATGGTCCAACTCAAGTACCAACAGTCGACCTTGCCCTCCCTCCCCACAGGCCTCTCGTGGTAAAAATAGCGGATAACCCCGTGGAGGCACAACATAGCGGTCTGGCTTTACGATGATGATCACTCTCTGGACTATGTGTCCACTCCGCCGGAGAGATGAAGAAGAGGAGAGGGGCGTCATTTGTTTCCTTTCTGTCTGCCTTGATTTGGGAGATCAGACAGATGGGCACTCAACCCTTGATTATTGGCCTTTGTGTCACTCTTTGTCTGTCACACAGAAATAGCTGCCGCTACTTAGACGCTGCAATCAAAGAGCCTCATCCTGTTATAATTAGCTCTTACTCTCATAATGGTAGGTTTTTATGCCCTTCAGAGGATCTTCCCCTGATTGCACAACAATGAAGCGACTATTTCCCCATCGATCTCCAGCGCAAGGTCAACGGAGAGCAAGACTCTCCTCCTCTTTGCTCCCTCCTGCCTCATTCCCGTTCCATTACTATTGTAATACAAAAAGCATGGCCAATTGAGTAGGAAGCAAAATTGGTAACATAAGATTTTCATTTTTGTGTTTATGATTTGGAACAAAAGAAACCTGCAGGACCTTGACACTTTTTCTTAGTTTGCCTTATGGCCGGTTATGTAGACTACTAAATGCTCAGGGTCTGGACACTAAATTAAATGTTTGTGATTTTGCTCATCTCCAGTGAGAGTGTGCACGAAAGGGAAAAGTGACATCCCAGTGTGCTCATTCATGCGCGGAACTCATTAAGGTTGTACGCGGAACTACCCGGACGACTTTGAGGACGGAGCGGCGCCATCACTTCCGCTTCTTCTCAAATCTACTGAAATACTACTTTAAATTGCGTAGAGCTTCATGACATGTCGCCCTTTGTTGGTACACTTGTCGAGAACACACGTAAATAATGTCCGAAGCTGCTTTTGAGGAGGTTTCCGTCTTATCTTCAATCTACTGCGGAGAAGGAGAGTTCCAGCTCCTCCAGCAGTCCGGTAACGTTGACTAACATGTCGCGGGAAACACGGTCGTATCGGACGTTTTGAGCTGCAACAAACCGCGCACGTTGACTCACGAGCTCTTTGGCCGCAAGACACGCATCATTTCCAGGTGTTTCTCATGTTAACATTGAGACCGAGTGCTTCATTCTGAGCTATTTCACGTTTTCTCAATATAGTCGGTTTGTTTTCCTGCCTTATCAATTTTCCGATAGTAAGAAATAAAAACGCATATTTTTGAACTAGCTTAATATTACTGTACCGACATGGCCTGGGTCTTTATTGGCAGAGTCCAATACCTGCCAGATGGGGGCGCTAATCGACCAAATATTCACTGAAATCGAAGGAAGCGAGAGATCAAAAATGGACAGGTAGCTTCTTCAGAAAGGCACAAATACTGCGTCTCATTTTATTAAGCCATCACTGGAAAATGGGTTCTCAGTTAATTCGAATACGACTAATGCCACTACATGTTCCACCGTGGGTCGAGTCTTCTGTGGCAAAACAAAATATACTCATTTGTGTGGGATTTGCATATTACAAATATACAAAGCAACTTACAATAGGTGCATTTCAACCATAGGGATACAAACTCAAAGAACAAGAATCAACAGAGTACTTTTTTTAACAAAAAGGCCGGTTTACAAATTGTTATAGATGAGAGCCATTATAAGTACAATTTAAGTGCTGCAAGTTGTTAGTGATTAGTCAAGGTACAGTCTGAAGAGGTGTGTCTTTAGTTTGCGGTGAAAGACACACAAAGGTCCTGAAGTCACCAGAGAGTTCGGTCCACCATTTAGGATCCAGGACAGCAAAGAGTCGTGATCTAGTCGAGTGTTTTGCTTTCAGTGAGGGAGGAACCAGCAGTTTGTCAGATGCAGAGCGGGATGGAGGGTTTGACCATATGGATGAGGAGGCGGGTCCATGCCGCTACACGCCGTTCTGAGATTGGTTCATGCCGTTCTGAAAAAGGAACCGGCTACTGCCACCTTTTGATTTTGCCGCTACTGCAAAATATTTTTCCAGAATATTATAGTACAAGACAGTATTCAATGATGAACACCTACCTGAACCAAGTGTGAATACGTATGACCACACGGCGTTTGCAGACCTACACCACTATGTGTATGTTAATTATTATTACTGCCGTTAATTTGACAGGTCTATAACATCAAATCAGAATGGTATGCCATTTGTATACGCATATGTTTAAATATATATATATATACACACACACACATATCATTAAAATGGGTTGGGGTTAAGTCTAAGGTGCTTGAAATTAGCATATGTATAAGAAACATGCTGCTTGAACGGGATCTGTAAAAAAAAAAAAAAAAAAACAACCCCAGAATTAAAAAAAAATAAAATTGCTAAAATTACTCTCTCTGCCTTGTAGCACAGGATGGGCTCCTGGTCCAGCTTAACAGGAGTGTTGAAGGAGTGGATGTAAGACTCTTGTTCCATCTGCACCTTCGCTACCCTTCCTTTCCCCCCGCCATCTCCGTCTCCTCCACTGTCCTCTCCAGGACTCAGTGTCACCACATCCGGCAGAAGCTGCTGCATCAAGCTGCTGCTTTACCTCCAGAGCCGATGGTTCATCAGCTTGTTGAGGGGTTGCAGGTAATAGAGCTCACTGTCTGAATTGAATATAACAATAACAATATATTTAAGACCCACAAGTAATAATTTTTTATTTTTTTTTAAATTGCAGGGTGTAGTGAAAGAGAATTTCACAAGCGGTGAGGAGGAGGAGGGACGAGAGAGAGAAGAGGAGGAGTGGACCGCGGCGCTGTCGTTGGACCACATCCGATCTCGAAATCGCTACATCAGTCTGCTGGAGCGCTGGACCCAGCAGCTGCAGCTCAGTGGGAGGTTGCTACTGGGACAACGTATACTGGTGATTCTGCAGGGAGCCGGGTCCAACATCAAGGTACTGACGCCCATGTTAAGCCCACCGATCGTGCAATATGTCAGAAACTGTCCTTTATTTTTGTCTTGTCTTCTTTGTATACAGCATATAGATACAATAGTGTATGATATAGCCTTATGAATTCAAAGACGTATGTGAGTATTCTCCGGAAAACGACATATTATGGTCGTGAATTCCACATATGTGTATCATGATCATCTCCTGCTCGTCAGCGGGAAGAAAAGAGGCTCTCTTCCCCCCCTTTCCAGTTGGACGCGAACACACAAATATCCCGATGACTGACTTGTGGTTCAAATGAATGAGATGTTTGAGCACGGATCAGCCTTTGAGGAACAGAGATAGCCTGGTATCATCATCATCGGGTATTTTGAGCCGGCTAATAGGATATTCGATTCACTTAGTTGAACCAGGGACAGGTAACCGGGGCCCTGGTATCCAATAGCAACAATGACATGTTGGTATCCAATAGCAACCATAGAACTATTTTTCTATTGGACGACACAGTAGAAAGATAAATGGAATATATGACATCACCGCACTTATCTTTTGGTAAGACATCAGTTTGGTTCAGAGGTAACTTAAGCTCAGACATTAGTTTGGTTTAAAGGTTACTTTAGTTCAGACTTTCATCGCTTTGGTTTGGAGGTTCGTTTGAACTTGCTCAAAAGTCAGTTCGGTTTAGAGATGTTTTCTACTACAGTTACAATGGAAAGCCCACTGAGCAGAAAACAACGGAGACAAGCAAAGAAACGTATGGCTAAGGTCCAGCAAAAGGAGATAAAGCTGGGAGAAATGGAAATTATTTCCAAGGAGGTCAAACCCCCGCTGAATGCTTCCATAAATTCACTGGAGGAACAAGTTCCATGCAAACAGGACAGCGAGGTGAGAAAACAGGCACTTCAAAATGACCTAGAGGCTGATAAGTTAAAGCCCTGTGCTGCAAGCGAGTTGATCGCACCCTTAAAAACTAACATGGAAGTGGAGAAACAAGACGTAGAGTTTAGAGCGGAGACAGACATGATCAACCCGGACCTCAATACATTACAGGTCCTGCTTCAGGCGGAGCCGCTCTCTGAAAAAACCATCAGCAACCAGGAGGAGATGCAGATATTTCAGGACGTCGGTCAGGCTAAACTGATGGATGATAACATTAAGCTCAAGGCTGCTCTGGAAAAGGCTGAACAGGATTTGAAGACCGGTTATCTCCAGTGGCAAAAGGAGAAGGTTTCCCTCAAAGAACAGTACCAAAAAGATTGTGACCACTTTCACTCCCAGGTGCAACGCATAGATTTCGAGCTGTATAAAACACACATGGACAAACAGAGCCTCTCAGACGCTATGAAGAAATGTGAAAAACAGCTAGAGTTTGAACGTTGTCAATGGAAGGAGGAAAAAGCTGCCCTGCAGGTCACTTTGGAAAGAAACGCATCCTTGGTGCTTGATCTTGGATCTTGGTGGTTCATGTCTCCACCTCGGCCCAACGCCGAGGTGGAGAGAGTCTCCAAGGAACTCAATGATGCCATACTGGGGAACACCACTTTGCTTCAAAAGGCGGATGAGGCAGTTAAGCTCACATTTCAAAACACATCAAAGTCCCGAGAACAGCTTCTGCAACACACAGAGAGTAATATCAAGATCACGAGAGCTCTAAGAAACACAGAAGACCGGTTGGAAAAGTGTGAAAAACAGCTAGAGTCTGAACGTTGTCAATGGAAGGAGGAAAAAGCTGCCCTGCAGGTCACTTTGGAAAGAAACGCATCCTTGGTGCTTGATCTTGGATCTTGGTGGTTCATGTCTCCACCTCGGCCCAACGCCGAGGTGGAGAGAGTCTCCAAGGAACTCAATGATGCCATACTGAGGAACACCACTTTGCTTCAAAAGGCGGATGAGGCAGTTAAGCTCACATTTCAAAACACGTCAAAGTCCCGAGAACAGCTTCTGCAACACACAGAGAGTAATATCAAGATCACGAGAGCTCTAAGAAACACAGAAGACCAGTTGGAAAAGGAGCGTCTTCACGTTCAGAAACTGTGTTCACAGCTGGAAACAGCCACGGGCCACTGTTTTGCCAAGCTGGAGACAATGGAGAAAGACCACAGAAACCTCATAGACACACTGCAAAAGAAATCAGAAGATAGGCTAGAGAGCGAACGTCTCTTATGGCAGCAGGAGAAGTCTTCCCTCCTTCAGGAAACAGAACAAATCAGGCAGACTCTGAAGGAGAAGGAGGAAGAGCAGCAGAAGACGCAGTCCTTCTTATTGTCTGAGCTCGAAGTCCTTCAATGCTGCATCAGCAAGAAAAAGAAGAAAAAGTGGTACCACATTTTCTCATGCGGGCAGAGACCTGATTCTGCACCGTAGAAGCAAAGTGATTTCACTTTTAAGGTGCAAGACTGAAATGGCTCCTTCCAAAGATAAAAAACACCTTAAGCCTAAACCTAGTCAGACACAAAAAAACACACATGTGTCATAAACACACACTATATATATATAATTTTCTTTTTATACACACTTTTGTAAATATATATTTTTATACACTTTTGTAAATATATTTTTATACACACACACATATATATATTATATATATATTTTTATACACACTTTTATAAATATATTTTTATACACACACACATACATACATACATACATACATAGATATATATATATATTTTTATACACACACACACACATATACATACATACATACATAGATATATGTGTGTGTATAAAAAATATATATATATATATTTACACAAAAAAAAATAATAATAAATAACTTCTCCTGGGAACCATCACCTTAACGTGGTGGAGAGGTTTGTGCGTCCCTATGAACCTGAGGGCTGTGTTGCCTGGAGCCTTGTGCTCCTGATAGGGTTACCCATGGCAAAGAGGTCTCAGGCGAGGGGCCAGACTAAGAATGGTTCAAAACACACTATGCGGGAAAGAGCTACCCGGCCCGGAGGAAGCCGGGGCCCCAATTCGGAGCCAGGCCCAGATGGAGGACCCGATAGCGAGCGTCTGGTGGCCTGTACCGCCCGAATGAGTGCACCCCGGAACTCTAATCCCAATGGGGTTGTCTGCGCTGCTACATCGGTGGCAGTGACAGTAAGGTCCGTGACCTTAGTTCCCTGAAGGGAACAAGACGCTGCATGAAAACGCTGTGGGAACGCCTCTGCGTGTCCTCGTCATGAAGCATGTGTGAAATCTATGAGGGGCCGTTTAGGACTTAACTACTGAGATCATTTCATGAACACTACTGAGATCCTCTCATGAACACTACTGAGACGATCTCACGATCTCAGAAGTGTTCGTGAGAGGATCTCAGTAGTGTTCATGAGAGGATCTTAGTAGTGTTCATGAGTGTTGGGCGTCTCAGTAGTGTTCATGAGAGTGTCTCAGTAGTTAAGTCCTAAACGGCCCCTCATAGAAATCAGTCCGATGGCGAGAAGGCACGTCATGTCATAGGTGGGTGATGTTGAGACCAGGAACCCATAGAGAGCCCCAAAACACAAGCCCATTCATCTCTGAAAGGCCGAATCAAGTGCCACAGGCATGCCGGGTGTATGGCCTAGACACGCAGCCTCTCGTTCTCTTCAGGGAACCACAGTTGCATACGTAACCGCAGTTCCCTATCAGGGAACCACAGTTCCCTACGTAACCGCGGTTCCCTATCACGGAACCACAGTTACATACGGAACCGCGGTTCCCTATCAGGGAACCACAGTTACATACGGAACCGCGGTTCCCTATGAGGGAACTCAAGCTGTGTGAAAACGCTGTGGGAACGCTAATATCCACTCCGCCATGCAAGCTAGTGTGCGTCGTGTGAAGCCAAAGTGCACATTCTGACAAAAGCACCTGCGCTCCTGGCGTGGAGCTGAGGTCAAGGAGATAAAACCTCACGAACGTGTGCGGAGAGGACCAGCCTGCCGCAACACAAACGTCGTGCAGCGATACTTTCCCCGACAAGAGGTCTTCTTAAAAGCCGCTATGTGTGCTGAGCTCAAGGGTGACGCAAGGTCGTCCGACGCTGCAGGGGGAACTGAGGGGGAACTGGCCGAGCCTCCCTTTGAGACCCTATCGGTTCCCGGGTTTCGCTCCAAGGAAGATTTTCCACTCGAGCAGTCTCGTGACCATACTCTACGCTCAGTCTACGACCAAGTGATAAGAATTGATGGTCAGCTGGTGCGCCCTGACGCAGCACAGTCGTATCCGCACTCATTGATTGTGATATATATCATATGATTGTGATAGATTGTGAGATATTGTGACTCATTGATTAGGGACAGCCTGTATAGAGTGAGTCATGACACTCGTAGGGGGCAGGAAAACACCCAGTTGCTGGTGCCGAAAAGCCGCCGGGAAATTATTTTCCAGGCGGCTCACTATAATCCGATGGCGGGTCACATGGGATACGGGAAAACACTGGACCGGATAATGACCCCATTTTATTGGCCAGGCATCTGGGGAGACACGCGCCGCTGGTGTGCGGCCTGCCCGGAGTGTCAATTAGTTAATTCACCAGCCATCCAGAGGGCCCCGTTGCGGCCTCTACCCTTAGTGGAGGTCCCGTTTGAGCGCATCGGCATGGACCTCATCGGGCCATTTCACCAGAACGCACGCGGATATCGCTTTGTGTTGGTCCTCTGGATTACGCAACCAGATATCCGGAGGCAGTGCCTTGCGCAATATCTCTGCAAAGAGCGTCGCGCAGGCTGTTTCAGGTTATCTCCCGGGTTGGAATCCTGAAAGAGATTCTAACAGAACAGGGCACCTCGTTCATGTCGCGCACACTGAGAGAACTTGAAATAAATACACGCATTAGCACTGTTGTGTTTTTAAAGCAACTGCCAGTGAAGACTTATTACCATCAGGCTTAAACATTTCAATTTATGAAAGTCTTTTTGTTTGTGCTTATCACTATGGGTGTTTTTTATATTGACTTTTTATTCAAGCGGGCGATGCTGCCTGGAGGGCCGGCGTGGTCGAAAAGGTCTAGCGTAGGGGTCCCCAGACTTTTACGGCTCGCAAGCTACTTTTCACTCAACTTTTCAAAGTGTTGGCCATCTACCACCCCCCCCCCCCCCCCCCCCCCCCCCCCGCCTTCCCTTCGTCACGGGCAGTTCACCCCCAATCATACAGAACAACGTTGCATACCGGGAGCGCAAAACAAATCAATGAAAAAAACGAACCTCTCATCTGTCAGAAGCAATCTGACGTTCTTTTTCTGCGGAACTGCGTTAGTGAATGATCGTGACAATCCTGAGCGCGTAATTTTAAGTTTTTAGCACAGAGAACATATTCCGTGCGCGCAGTTTACTCGATGTAGTTGGATCGGAGGAATATAAATCGATTAATGTAATAGATGGATCGTTACACCCCTAATATATTTATTTGATTGGTGAGTTGAGAACAGTGAAGACAAATTACCGATTAAACTTAAATTCAAAAGGGACTACAAATACATTTCTCCATTGTTTTAGGAAGAATTGTCTTTTGTGGTTTTGTTATTTCCCCCAATGAATATGGATACAATTAACACTTTATACACCTTTTTTTTCTCCATTCAGTTATGTGAGGCTGTTGATGATGGTGTGATGGCACATTTCAATTTACCCTGAGTGTAACAACATAAATTCAGTGTAAAGAAACCCTCATCATATTCTGGTTTATTTAATAACGACTACATAGGCAAATACTCAAACTAGTTACAGCACAATAATCATCTGTGCAAACACAAAGTGGCAGCTGATCCAGATGTGAGCAGCTAACCTGTCGTGACCATGCAGCGTTGGTGGGAGGGACTAAGACGCAAAGAGAGGACGCAAACAAGGAAAATTAGGACGCTTGTTAAAGACTTTGGATGCAACCTTAGTCTGCAGTGGGAGGAGGTTGATTGTTTTATTTACTCAATCATTTGAACACACAAATAAGCCGAGCATGGTATTCATAAAAAAAGGCAGTTGTTTATGTGAAATCTGATTATTTTGTTCATAGACATAAGAGGTTTATTCAAACAAAATGTTGGGTGTCTCAAAACTGTTGAGAAACAAAAATGACACGTTGTCTGCTGTGAAAGAAAACAATCCGAGTTATGAACCTCGTTTTATAGTAACTTGTGATGTGTTTTTTTTAACTCCTGCGTACCTTTTGATTGTATCCTTGTAATCATGTCTATTCAGGAGTTCTGTCGCCTGTTGAGGACGGTGAAGGTGGATGTTGATTCTTCAGGCAAGAAATGCAAAGAGAGAATGATGAAAGTTCTGACTGAAAGCCCTACGTCCTCCTTCAGTGCATCACAGAAGTACGGCGCAGTAAGGGAATATTTCAATGAGGGGAAATACTTAAAAAAAAGTCTCAACAGATTTCTCTATGTGCTTCCCGTGTTTTTCATAGAATCCAGGGTTTTGCGGTGAAGAACTACGAATCCCTCCCAGAGTTGACTGCGGCTTTCCAAGAAATCAACATGATGAGTCTCTACCAGCAGATACAGCCGTCGCTGAGTGACTGACGGCCCAGTGTGAGTAGACCATGTCAATGCTACTTTGGACGAGACACCGTACCTCAAATTGATCCTGAATGTGTGTGCATGATTAGTTAGTCCTGATGGACGGAGGGTCGCTGGCGGGCTCTATGTCAATGTGTTAATGGGGGGATCGACACGTGCTGGAAAACCGCTTTGAGTGGTCGGAAGACTAAAGCGCTGTATGCGTATAGTCTATTTACCGTTACATGTTAGTTAAACAAGATGTGTGTATATTATATATGTGTATATTATTTATAATATATATATATATATATATATATATGAGAGAGTGTGGTAATATTCAGGGAACTCTGTATTTACAAGATTAAAGTTTCTAATAAAATAACTTCAGTGAAGTTATGAAAATAGTCTAAAATCTTTGGGAATGCACATTGTAAATGTTTAACCATCAACCAAATGGCAACTTGGTAGACAAGTAGTAGCAAACAACTAGGCTATATTTTCCAAATGCAAGTTAGTCTGTTGGTGGTGTGTATTGTTATTCTGAATCTCTGCAATATGTACGCAGAAGTTTTGCCACTGCTTTCATGAAATTAGAGTTCACAATTAGATCTACTTTTTTTTTTTTTTTATATGTCTACCAGCTCTTTTAGAACTCACCATAAGGCATTACGCTCACAACAGGAAGTCTGTTCTCTTTCACATAGCGGCACATTGTGTTCCGGGTCAAATGATCGCAGGAGAGTTTGTGCACCGATGTTTATAAAGATGATCATCTACACAAACTCTTGTTTTAGCATCTTAATCTTCCACATTCCTGCCAAGTATCGTTGGAATTGCAGTGTATCGCAGCACTTCACCTGGGATCGATTCTCTGCTAATGCATTTGTATGCTGCAAAAATCTGCTGCATATCTCAGGTTGCTGATCAATTTGAACTTTTCTATATTAATCTCCTTCATAACAAGCAGTTTGACATTAGCATTTGGCCTTGCTTGGAAGTACAAAAATTAAACCCGTTGAAAGACGCCAACACTTTCAGAGACATGAGGTTTGAAGACTCCATGGTTAATGATTTCCATTTTAGCAATTAAAGACTTGCAATGTACACTTTTCAGTTGATAATGTCCCACGAGACGTGAATACAGATTGGCTCTGAGTGCTGATAATCACACCGTGGAACCATGGTGTGTTTGGATCTAAATGTTCAAATTTGTATCCACTTGTGGGGTTTTGACAGAAGATGACTCGGACCGAAGCATAAAGTTATATTAGGCCGGGGAAAAGTATCATTAGCATGTACAGGATGGTCCTGTTTATCATAGATGATCAACTGAATGTCAAAAACAAGTGATCCTTGGGCTTGTGCTTTTTGTAGCATATAAAGGAGATTTTATGTATGTAAACTGTGTGCCTCTTCTTAATAAGAATAAACGCTCTAGAATAATTAGGGTTTTCACAATCTTTATTTTACGTGGTCCCCAGGAGTCAAAGGTGAACTTTGACTTGATGGGAATGTCAGTAGCCTTCATGATGAAATGAGTCACTTGCGATGCCCCTGTGGTGAATTTAAATCTCATTTCTCAAACACCAAATCAAAAGAGCTTTGTGTAAAAAAAAAAAAAAAAAAAAATCAGTAAAATACTAAATGTCTCAACAGTTTAAGTCACATGCAAATAGCACCCTTTGTTCACCTCAAGTATAATAACAATGACATGTTTTTAGTGCTGTTTTCCAATTCAAAATAAGTCCCAAAAGGAAGGATGGCCAACTGCTCCAAGAAGTACTCACTGTCTTCAATTTGTGTTTGTTCACGTTGGTGCTTAACTACATGGTAACTTGGAAACGTTATCGGAACAGGACAGCCTCAAATGGAAAAATACCTGATATCCATTCAAGTATCCAACATGTTCACTGCTGTAATTTCTCTTTTTTAATTCATTGAACCCAAATGGAAGAGTGAAGATGTGTGGTCTGCACGCTCAGTGCCACGGGAAGCACGGCTGGTTTACAATCTATTACTGGTAAAATAAATAATTTCTGTTATTCTTAATTTAAAAAAGAATGCAAATGATTACCAAACAATACAGTAAATGTTAATAGGACCGATTGTGTATCTTGGTTTTAAATTGCCAACAGATTGTACCTGCAGAGGGCAGTGAGTCCTCGTACAGCTCCAACTGTTCTCAGGTCTGCCTCTCTCACAACACACACTAATCAATAGAACCTGTGTCAGTTATAACAATCATAAAGTCACACACAACTTTTAAAAAGTTCTTGGTGGTTCAATCTGGCTAAAATCAGGTTAAATGTTCAGCATGTTATTGCATGTTTAGGCGCACAGGGATATTTTTGCTCATCACGTAATCGCAGGTGATCATGGTCATCAGGTAACAGCGACAAACCACGTGGCCTCTGTTAATATTATCGGGCGTTAAAACTCTGATACGAACATTATATCTTTGTTGGTTTATTGAACTTTTTGTGTAAAAAAAGACGCACGATCATCAAACCTGTCAGCATGCAGCATTGGATCAATTGTCGTCGTTTAAACGTACGCCGAATATCCCGATCTTTATTTGCCGTGAAATGGGACTAAGAGCAGGAGCTTCCTCCTCGTTGGGGGGAGGTTCTTCCAGCAGACGCTGCAGGCTGCGCGTCTTTACAGTGTCGCGCAGCGCAAACGGGTGGATCGGTTGTGGCTTGATTGGTGACACCGATCCGAATACGCGATGACGGCGTTCTGGCTTTTTACCGCGTTCGTCGTTGAAACGAGTCTGTCGGCGGCGTCGGGATCCGGTACCGGGGCCGGTTCCGTCTTCACAAACCACTGGGCGGTGCGGATCGCAGGGGGTCAGAAGCAGGCGGACAGGATCGCGGAGAAATATGGATACATCAACTTTGGACAGGTAGGTTACTGCGATGGAGGCCTCATGGCTGCTTTGTGCGTCTGAACACGACTGCTGAAAATAGTGAAGACTAATCGGAAAGCTACATGCAAAGAAATGGTACACATGTTTTAGGGATGTTGGAAAATATTTGGGGATTTACGATTTTCCAATGAGATTGTTGACTTCAGTTTCGTTAAATAGAAACCATTCAAAAGAAATACAATAAGGTCAATTAAATGAATGTTCTTAAGAAGTAACTTTTCCAAGTTATTTAAACGTACAATTACCAGATTGCCACTCCTTTCTCCTGTATCTACTCATTTTCAACTTCTAAACAGATCACTAATAATCTATGGACCAAAATAACTTTTCGCTGGCGAGTAAGAAACCTCCTCATTGCTGGTGTTTATCTTCCTCAGACAAAAACCCTTGATTTACTCTTGAGGCTGAAAAGGCCTGGACCAAAATGCACCTTTTTGAACATCCATTTCTCTAAACCACAAACAGCAGCCACGAACCCTGAACCTGCTCATAACTGATAACACGCACACAGAGGAAATGACACCTGTCAACACTGTGTTTGTGTTCCCTCTTTCCTTATTCCTACACGCTCGGCACACAGCAGAAGTTTCCGTTGGTTTCAATCATTTTCGACTTTAACTAAAAGTGCAAACATGCATCACACGGTTGCACTTCGATAGACCAATTTTAGTCTTGAACACATTTGCACTTTGAATAGACTGTCATTTTGTGACAATGGTATTTATTTTGTATATCGTAACTGTATGAATCCGCTTATAGTTCTGAGTAGCTGAAAAAAAAACATTCGACATTCAGATTTCAGGAGCTTCTTCTTCGATTAATTTCTTGCACCTGTAGAAATATATTCGCACTGTTTCCCTAAAAGTGATCTGTAAAAGTCCCGGCGTCTGCTCAAGGAGGTCAGCAGAGGATAAGACTGCAGTGAGCCAGATGAGCCCATGTGTTGAGAATCAGGCCCACATTTTTGGTGTAAAGTCAAGAAGGGACATGCATGTTTACTAAATCATCATCAGATGGCCAAAAATGTGTTTGAAATGCAGACTGAGCCAGACCAGCATCAGTGTAAAAGCCATCTGGATGACGTCTGCTCAGAAAGTAGAAAATTGAGCCATCTCCTTAGCGTTTACGGTGCCGCGTGCTGGTTTGTCATTGTCTTGATGTGTTGCTGTATGTGTTGTGGTCAGATAGGAAGTCTGGAGGGGCATTACCATTTTCACCACAGCAGAGTGGTTCGCAGAGCTGCGTACGCTTTGAAGGGCCCCCACAGCTTCCTCCATATGGATCCTCAGGTGAGATTTGTAGCCAATGTCTCTCAAGTGATTTAAAACGGAGGCAACAGATTTTAAATTTCTGAGCTGCCAAGTCTGCAAATCTCAGAGTGAACTCTGGTCTCCGTCTGCCCAGATTATCGGCAAAACAGAAAGGCACCAAAGTTTAGCTCTGGTTGAGTTCTCGGTTTTTGTCACGGCCCTTGTTGCGTGTTGCACACAGCGTTTCCCAGTGCAGATGCAGTGATAGGATGTCAGCTCCCCTGCACATTCCCTCTGCATCCTCCCACTAATCCGTTCATTCCACCGCACATCGCTGGCGCTCCATCCGTTCCGTGCAGGGCAATTTCATTTCATTCACACATTTAGATCCCTTTTCAAATAAATGTTTTCCCGTGGTTGTGCCATGCATCGATTTAATCCCCCACAAGTTCCTTTGCAATAAAGATCCTGCCAGCGCTCTCATCCACAGCAAGGGAATTTCCCCTTTCCATCAGCTGGGATCACGTACACGACTGGCAACGGTATTTCTGCTTCAGCCTACATTTACAAATGCTTGCTTACTGTCTGGACGCGCGTCGAACAACTCTCCGTGGTTAAAAGGCTGGCCAGGCTGATCGTAGCTTTTCTTCAGCCTAAATAAGCCATTTCTCTGTGGCCTTTGTGAACATAAGCGGCTCACGCACCAACAGCTGTTTTAGCCCGTGAGCCGGACCCTTGAGTTTGGGATGTCTGGTTTTGAGTAACTGGCAGCAGTTAGAAATAAGAAATATAACTGTTTAATCAACTTGTGTCATGACATCCAAATGGGCTCATAAGAGGAAACGTCTCTGCTTCTCCATGGCTAATTTTCTGGTGGATGAAAAAAGTTGTAGAGGCTACAGCTGTCATTATAGCATAGACAGCAGGGAGCTCTCACCCAATCAACCGGAGAATAATTACAAATGCAAGACAGAGAAAAGTTTATTTCCATCTAAATATACAAATCACCAAAGCAAAGCGTCTATCTGATACTTGTGATTGTGTTTCCTGTCTGTATCACGTGTCACACGCAGCCAGCCATAGGTGCGGTTGATTAAAAGTCAAAGCAGGGAAAAAGGCCAACAGGTGTTTGACATTGCATTTCAAATGTAAAGCTTTTGTTTTTTGTCTTGTCGAAAAGGTCTTGACTCCATTTATACACAAAAACTGCTTTCACTTGAATCTGATTTATAGAGTTCTTTCTGTTTCCACTTCCATCTTTAGGTGGACTGGGCTGAGCAACAGGTAGTAAAACACAGAGTAAAGAGATCTGCTCAAAGACACGCTAGCTTCATTCACTTCAATGATGCTAAATGGTCCAACATGTGGTACATCGTAAGTACAGAACAATAAACCATTCACTCTGCCAATATCATTCTGACAAGAACACACAAACAGTCTGGGGGTTGTCTGCCACGGTTCTTTTCAGCATTGCAACGATCAGAACAGCCGCTGTCACTCTGAGATGAACGTTCTGGCTGCCTGGCAGAGCGGCTACACGGGCAAGAACGTGGTGGTCACCATATTGGATGACGGCCTTGAGAGAAACCACCCTGATCTGGCACAGAACTATGTATGTGCCATCCATTTAACCATCTATAAATGCGGTTACTATTTAAACTAAAAATGTGTATTCAATTTAGTTTTTGCATTTAATATCATGGGTTGGTACCCGGAGTCATTAACGTGTTCATCGCTCCCGCTTTCTGCATCTCACCAATGTGTTGCTATTTCTTCTGTTGTTCCGTTTCTTTAGGATCATCTAGCGAGTTATGATGTCAATGGCAATGACCATGACCCCACACCACGTTATGACCCCCGCAATGACAACGTGTAAGAAAGAATACCACCAATGTATTCACCTTCACAACACACTAAAATCTATCCTGCAGCTTCATCGTCTGTGTCCCTTATTAATGTAATGGTAGCTCCAGATGGGTTTCTTGTATCACGGGCCTCAAAGCGTACGTTGGACCATCCAACAGCATCTGAAATTCCCTTTTGTTGGTGAAACGTTAATGCCCACTTCACACTGTGATTGGCCAACCGATTCCCCCCCCCCCCCAATCCCCCCTCCCGCTGCGTCGTATACTGCAGCTCTGTCATTGCTCCTCCGCTTTAAACTGGAAGTGTAAAGGACAGCGCCTCAATGCAAACTGTAACACACTCCGGATTAGGTTGGAGCAGTGCATGAGAGATGATGAATGAAGAAAAATGCTTTATTTTCCAGTATCATCGCACTACGGTCACTTGTGTCCAGAAAAATTCAGATCCAACAAAAACCATAAACTACTTCAAACGTCCCGGAGGAGAAAACAATTTCTTAGTCAAACAAAAACGTAACAGAGTCCTGGCCACCAAATCCGTATCGTTGTCGTACGTCTGTCCGTTCGTCCTGTCGTTTCCTTAGCCTTCATCGGGTGGCCTAAACACCTACACCTGTGTGAGGCTGCGGTTCCTTCCGCTTAAAGGGGAAGCAGCGCCCACCCACCACTGGGCCCTGTGTGACGCCACAACACTAAAACCTAAAATCTGTTATGCAGAAATAAAACGTTGTCATGTTTAGGAAAATAATTAAGTAAAATGTAATCCATTGACTGACGTGTCAAATAAGTTGCTATTGATTTTATGTCAGCACCTCTGGGCTTGTACTAAAACAGGGTGTTTGTAAAGATGCTTAAAGGCTTACGTGAGTGATTGTGTCACTGAAACAAATGTGTCAGGCTTTCATTTCTCGTTCCACATGCAGGCACGGAACTCGGTGTGCGGGTGAAGTTGCTGCAGTGGCCAATAACTCCCATTGTACCGTTGGGATTGCCTATAATGCTCATATTGGAGGTGGAGTTGTGTGTCTTTATAGCGTAGGCTGTGAACTAGTTTTGCAACAGACATCACCATTAACAAACATGGGAGTCCTAATAAATGTGTTGATCTTCCTTTTAATTGGGTCAAAGCCAGGTTGCTGTCGTTTTACAGTCTGCTCTCATAGTAACTTCATCATCATCCTAGAAAGATACAGACTGTTAAGATTGTTGTGTTTCCCTACAAAGAATCAGACCTCGGGCGTCTGCAGAGGTAAACCTGTAAACAGCATTTTACTGGTGAGCAGTTGGTAGTAAAGTTATTTCTACCTTTTTGAATAGTTATAACTACTGATACAAAGTTAAACATGCTTCCTGTGTAAAATGAAGCATAACTTTCAGCCATCAGATAAAGTATCAGCCACATACTTGTTTTTTTTTACTCTAAGCTCAAACGTATCCGATTTAAGATACAAGGAAAAGTAGGTGCATTTGAAATGAGGGTCCTGGTTCTGTTGTTGCCTTGGACACAGGGATTCGGATGCTGGATGGTGATGTGACTGATTTGGTGGAGGCAAAGTCCCTTGGCGTCCGACCTGACTACATTGACATCTACAGTGCCAGCTGGGGCCCAAAGGACGACGGCAAGACGGTGGATGGCCCCGGGCCGTTAACCAAGCTGGCTTTTGAGCAAGGCATCAAGAATGTTGGTGGAACAAGAAAGAAATGATCTTGTGCATATGTAATGGATGTTTGATGGAAATGACGGCGCCGGATGTCTCTGTATCACGCAGGGGCGCAAAGGCTTGGGGTCCATTTTTGTCTGGGCGTCAGGTAACGGGGGTCGACAGAGGGATCACTGTTCATGTGACGGTTACACCAGCAGCATATACACAATCTCCATCTCCAGCACCACAGAGAACGGAAACAAGCCCTGGTACCTTGAGGCCTGCAGCTCCATTATTGCCACAACATACAGCAGTGGGGAGTTTGACGAGAGGAATATTGTGAGTACTGCATACGTTTCAGAGACCGTAGCTCAGACAGTTGGACACATTTAATAAAATATGTGTCGTTTTTATGACGATTCCGAAAGAAACAAGGTACTCCAGCGCGAGGCGGTCGGCCATTCTTAGTAGTTATTCGCCTCACGGCTCTTCTGATCCCCACTCACTCTTCATTTGCCGGTTTCCCAAAGAAAAGCTTGTTTCTCTGTCTATTGGATGTGGAAGTTTTGGATCTTTATTTAATCAGTGTTGAAATCTCTCAACCGTAAAGTGGGTGAAGTGAGGGGAGGCACATTGAAATTGAAAAGTAAAATAGATGGCAGATGTCTATTGTCACCGCACAGGAAGTACTGGTAACGTTTCTTTTTTACCTTCGCAAAATACTTTTGCGGAGGTTATGTTTTGATCGCTGTGTATTTATTTGTAAATAAGTTTGTTTGTTTGTTAGTCGCATAACTCAAAAAGTATTGAACCGAATCGCATGAAATTTGCTGGGTTGATTGGTCATTATCTGGGGCACATTTGATTAGATTTTGGGAGCGATCGGGTCAAAGGTCAAGGTCATGAAAAGGTAAAAAAGACACTTTTGGCCATAACTTCCTTCATAATCGAGCTATTGTCATGAAACCAACGCCATATTGTTCTATGACGAAAAACCTTTCAAATAATCCACATCCGTCATGACATCCGTCATGACATCACTCTGACGCAAGTGCGTCAAAATGACGTCACATGATGACGTAAATTTGCAATTTTCCAACTTTTCAGTTTCGACCATATAATGAAACAAAAGCTGCGGCGAAGGTATGCGCTCTACCGAGTGCCCGTTCTAGTTTATTTATTTTTTAGGTCAAAGCCATTTAGTTACCAGTGAGCGTTCTGGCTGTATCAGCTACAAACAGACCACAGAAAAGTGAGACAAATGGCGATGGCCTCAGTGAACTTGACTGGCTTTTTAAATCAAATCGATTCAAATGTATTCCTGTAGCACATCGGAAACAAAATACTGTATGCGGACCGCAGTGCTTTACAAGCACATGCAGATTAAAGGTCAACAAAGCCGTCAATAACAAATGCTCATCCACGCGCGAGGTGTAGACTGACTGTCACACACGGACAAGGAGGGACAGTAGTTAAGGAAAGTGGTAAGAAAAGCATGGATTACTTTTTCTTCTAATGATGAACTAAGAGCTGCCGCTCATCACAGAATTGATCCATCAAATCTGGAAAACAACTAAAAATGAGAAAGGACGACCTGTTACTTTGACTTGTTTGCTCCATGTTATGTTACATGGAGCAATCACCGAAGCCATGAGTCGTAGTGTATTCGTGCTGATATTTCAGTAATTTGACTACTAAGTTGACCATTTTGTATTGTTTGTGTGATCCCTTGCAGGTAACCACCGACCTGAGGCACCTCTGCACTAACGGTCACACGGGCACTTCCGTCTCTGCCCCCATTGTGGCGGGGATCGTAGCCCTCGCTCTGGAGGCCAAGTCGGTCAACTTTTTAAAGTTCACTGTGTCTGTTTATTTGCTTTGCTGTTGAGAAGCTCTTATCAAGACTCTGCATTGTCACACCGCCGTTTATGACCCTTTTCTGTAAACCCGCATTAGAGGGCTAGTTGCCTCAAGTAAATGACCCACAAGTCACTGCAATGTGACGTTACACACAGGACAACCAGTGAAAGCATGGAGAAGTAAAAGTAAAAAGGTAAACAAAGAGGATGGCACACAAGTGTTCAGGCTGTCAATGTTGAATTTAAACAGAAACATTATAGGTAACTAAAAAAACATTAAAACATGATTTTAAAATGAACTATCATCTTATGAGGAAAGAGCGTGGTCCTTGAGGGTTTGGGTTTAGGAGGAACATTGGGATAGGATCAGTATAAACTAAGCTTAAGTCCATCACACAAAGACTTCGCTGCGCTCTTTGTGGCCATTGGTTCCTACTGAAAATGTCAATCTTTTTATTTTGCCAATTCCATAGGAAGTTGTATAAAATTAAACGTAAATTCCTCAAACTACTGTAAGCACATCTGGCACAGGATAATTGGATTTATCAGGCTTTGATTTCAGACACAATTATTTTTAGAAGGTTCCATTTATTTTCTGTTTGTATTTTCAAGGGACTTGTTAACAATAGGAACCAGGCTGCTCTTTTTTGCTTCAGTTAACAATGGAGGCTGCCCTGCCTCTTTGTATCTACATGTGTGAATTCAATGTAGATGTTGAAGTTGACCAATGGAACAATTTTCCCCAAAATACTACAAACCTGGTTGAACTAAAGTCATTTTCCGACTTGAGACAATTAAAGGCTCATCAAACAAGCAAAGGTTAAGTTCACGCCTCTCCCTGTTTGACCGACGGAGGTGAACCTTATCTTTGGTTTCTCCAGCCTTTTGCTGACCTGGAGGGATGTGCAACATCTTCTGGTGAAGACATCCAGACCGGTTCACCTGAAAGCTGATGACTGGAAGACCAATGCTGCAGGACTCAGAGGCACATTGCATTCTATCTCCATCAGTTACATAGTACATTTATTGTTTTATATCAAATCTACTTTAACCAAACTGAAGTCTTAGGTAATTAAAGAAAAGTCTCAGCGTTTCCTAATGAGCCCATGTCTTTTCCCACAGTCAGCCACCTCTATGGCTTTGGCCTTGTGGATGCAGAGGCCATGGTGCTCGAGGCTGTCAAGTGGAGGACTGTTCCGCCTCAGCACACCTGCAGTCTGATGCCTGTGCGGCGCAACAGGTGAGGTGAACTGTAGATAAAAGTCAGTCACGTACTTAGCAGAGCTTCCTGCAGAAATGAGTTTCTTCTGGTTTCCGATGTAGTTTGAGAACAATGAAACGAGGCCACTCGCTACATCCATTTACACACTTCATGCATTAAGAGTTGGATCCAAAAGCTTTGGAATTTAGATTTAAATAGGATTTGATTAAATTGAGATTGTTTTATCATTCTTGCCAGATAGATGGGATCACATGTCTACGGTGTCAATATCCACTCATTTGTCCATTTCACTGAAATCATTTTTGCTCTTTCTCTCATCACAAAAAGAAATAGGAAAAGAATTCAGTTACAAATTTGTGGAAATTGCAGCATAAATAACAAATATTTTGAACCTGTACATCTTATTCACAAGCACAGCATAAAGACTTTAGAAATATATACCTTTTTTAGAAATGTATACAGTAGAGTAAATGTCCCAACAATAATGCAGCACGTATACAATGTAGTACTGTATAGATGGACGTCTGTATGATGTGGATTAGTGCAGTTTATTGTACATTATTTAAATGAAAATGTTTTGACACCACCAAACACACACACAAAATAGGAACATGGTGGTTGTTATTTTAAATTGACACCACATAGTGTTGCTGTAGTTTGTTCAGAGTCCATTGCAAGCTTCACAGGGACAATGCTCCAGCAAGCTGAAGGGCAATGTTCAATGTATGTAATCGACCATGCTTATGCTTAATGGTGTCCCAGGTACATCCACGCAGGCCAAAGTCTGAACAGCAGCATTACCACCTCTGGGTGTTCAGAAGAACCTGAGCAACACGTGGATTACCTGGAGCATGTGGTGGTGAAGGTCCTGATTGCCCACCCACGGCGAGGAGACATGGAGATCAACCTCATCTCCCCGTCTGGGACAACATCACAGCTGCTGGCTCAGAGGTGAGAACCACCTGCTGCAAGTTCTCCAAAATTCCCCACTGGTATCTAACAGTTTGCCGTTGCGGCTGTGGATTACCATTGACACACTGCTGTTAATTCTTTCTTTTTTCCATTGCTCTTTTATACATGGGGTCTATTGTCACCGCAATAGTTTTCTGTTGCTAACAACCATTGTTCAATACTGAAACCACACTTTCAAAACTCTGCATTACCAAGATTAATTTTTACAGTTAACCTGACCTCCAAAACTCACTCGACTTGTTCCATCGATCACTGGCAACCGATTCTCATTCAGAAAACATGCGGGTCACTCATAACACGCTGACTGAAAAAAACATTTTTTGAAATTTGAATGAATTTTTATTATTATTCACCGTTGACACTTGTTGCCGTGTTGCTGAATGTGTGAAGAGTTTTGAAAGAGCGGTTTGGTGATGTAGTTTATGCTTGCAGGCCATGCAGATGTGTGCTGCAGCAGTAACTGTGATTACCATCCTTTAGTCAGTCTCTACATGTGTGAGGCATCATGGCAAAACGTGGTGCTGGAGAGACCTACTGGAGTGGGAACTAGTGTTTGCACATGTGTCTGTCTATTTGCAGATGTTGTGGCCACTAAAGGGTCTCAACCATGCAACACGTAGTCCCAAATCTGAAGAGACGTAAAACTCTAAATAAAGGTAGAGTTTGAAGGTGAACATGGTTTAGTCGAGAGGGGGTGAATGTGGATCCTCAAAGGCCAATCAAAATGAAGGCTAGAGTTGGACAGAAGTGGGTGGAAAGGACATTGACAAGGAGAAATTGGCAATTGTGTAGCCACCAAATGAAAACATGCGATGACATTTCATAGTAAATGGGTACCAATGAATCCGAGTCTACGGTAAAAATGATCAGCTTTTTACCTTTCTCATATTTCCTTTTACCTCACCTGCAGGTTGTTTGACAGTTCCAATGAGGGTTTCAGGAACTGGGAGTTCATGACGGTTCATTTCTGGGGTGAAAGGTCACAGGGCTTATGGACCCTGGAGATTGTTGACTCACCATCAAAGCTACGCAACCCTGAGGTGCTGGGTAAGGTCCAACCGCACATAAGCACACTACGGCTTACATTGAGATAAACAACCATTAAAGGGGGTTTCCTTACCCAGAGGAAGCTAAAAATGCTTTACTGTTATTGTTACACTTCACAGGCAACCTAAAAGAATGGACACTGATCCTTCACGGCACATCTCAGAACCCTTACCAGCCCCTCAGTGCTCAGCTGTCCCGCTCAACGGTGCTGGAGGTCACAGCCGTGGCGGAGACTGTGGAGGAGCCAGAGCTGAAGGAGGAAGATGAGTACAAAGGTGAGAAAAGCAACGGTTTTCTCCACCATCTTCACTGAAATACAATGATCATGATCACGATCCACGTGGTGCTCCTCAAGGGCCGTGCCACAGTGAGTGTGGAGACCAGGGCTGTGACGGCCCGGATACCGATCACTGCCTCAACTGCGTCCACTTCAGGTTAGGCAGCTTGAAAAGTCACAGGTAAGAACTGTAATGGCAAAAGATACATGCAACTCTTTTTCTAATGCTTCATTGTACAACCAGTTGATTAATTGTAAGTGCTGAGATGCGAGGCCATGGGATAAGAACTGGCGTATAACATACTGATAGATTGTTCCCAGTCACCTGACGATAGAGACTCAACAAGAACTGATGGACCCCACAAGGATAGTATGTTCTCCTGTTGACGTCACCTGTGACTGAACTAAAGTATAAGAACGTCTTGACTTGATGAGACGGAGGGAGAGTTCACGAGGGTCTGCAGAGCACGTAGCTGTTGTGACCTTCTTTCCCTTGCAAGGAAATAAACGGAGAAATACATTTTTACACAGAGCCTCGTAGCTCTTATTTCTTATTCTACGATTGACTGTGCAAAAATGTTCCATCACAGAACAGACCGAGGGAAGTGGAAGCAGTACAGTGTAGAGTCCCCAGCTGGACGGCTCAGTGTGGTTGCAGTAACAGTAGGTCACATAACTGCGCGTCATGTAAAAATGGTCCCCTGATATTGACAAACTGTGGACTTGACTTGTCAGTTCCTCTTGAGCTCTACGGAGCGTTTTAACTTCTTTCAGCTGACAGTTGGGATTTTCTACTGCTTCCACTAGAATAGGGAACAATATTTGGCCAAATTAAGAATGTTTTGGTTATGTCTCAATAGTCTCAATAGAAATATATCATATAGGGAACCATATTAGAATGTCAATGTGACGTCCCAAATGACCTCTTTGGAATTTTGCAATGTGACCACAAAATAACCCAAAGGGAAGGTTCCCTCAGGTTACATTGAAAACCACAACCTGCCTCCCTCGTGCTTCATCAACAATCTGACCAACTTCACACCAAAATCTGGGGCCACCCACATATGGTTTGTGTTAAACAGCATAGTGCTATTTGTAAACAGTTGAAGTTGTGCAACAGTTATCCAGGGAACTTTTTCTGCTTAAAAAGTCCAGAAGGGATTCTTCTCATATGGCCTAAAGAAAACCATGTTTTATGTATGTCCCAAAAGTTCCTTATGTGATGCCATGAAATAATGAACTTCAAACTACGGGGCTTTTAAAACCAAAAGAGGACCTTTTGGGCAAGTTGCCAATATTCTTTAAACATGGTTATAAGACGTTTGTCCCCATTATAGTAGCGAATTGTCGACGTTGATGCTACATGAACTGTCAATACAGACCCGCCCATACAAGCTGATCCATATTTTTTTCTTTAAACGAACGTTCTTTGCCCCGTCTTACCTTTGTGTATAGATCATGTGTGAGCCACTGTCCACTAGGACACTACGGAGACATTGCGTCTCGCCGCTGTAGACGCTGCCATAAAGGTTGTGAGGGATGTGTTGGCCTGTCAGCCAGCAACTGTCTCTCCTGTCGAAAAGGCCTTTACCTCCTTACATTCAACTCCAGCTGCATCCACACGTGTCCCCAAGGATACTTTGCTGATGAGCGTAAGTTAACACATCCACAGTGTAGGCCAAATCATGAAAATGCAAATCTGACATGTGACCGTCATGTAGAGGTTGTGGGCTTTTTTGCTTGATGGAGATGTATAATATATTGTTTGTAAGTATGTGGGTTTTCTTGTGAATTAGCCAACGGACGTGTCGGGGTTGGGAAGGTTCGGGGGTAGTTATTGAGCTATGAAGGTTGAGTTTTATGTACGTTAGTTTGGATGTTATAACATAGACATGACCCAAAAATCTCAGTAAACGTACTAGCCAACTAGTTCCAAATGTCGTATACTGGTGTTGACGGACTGATGGACATTAAACAAAATTACTTTTGTTTAAAATACTTTTGTGGGCATGACGTGGAGTACTAAGAAAGTTGTGTTGGAAAGAGGAACACAAATGTTCAGGGTGTAAAATATAGCATGCCATGTTCCAATCAATAGAATAACAAAACACATGTCACCCTCCAGCAATCCTCAGAAAGGTCATACAATGTAAGCAGCATCTAAGAAAAATGTACCTGTTCCCTGTCATGAACACCTACACACACACACGCACACACACACACACACCCCATTTCTAAATCTTTTATTTTGGCATAAAGAGCTGAGCCTTGTGCAAGGAGCAGTGGGTCAGCGTGTGTTCAGGGGGGCGGAGCATCACCTCACACTTGATTGGTTAAGCAGTGTTTTAGAGTGAGAATCTAGAGAGAGAGCTTGTACTAATGCTTACGGCCTCAGAGGGCACACAGTGGTACTTCTCATGTAGGGATTGTCCCGGGTGACTTTGTCAGTCGATCAGTCTCAGGGTATGCTAAGTGCTAAAGAGTGAACCGTGGAGCCTCCACAGTGAAGGACGCTTTGTATGGTGCAGCAGGTCAATCGATAGAGGACTTCCTTACTTACTTACCATACTGGCTCCAAATGACTTTAGTCTCCTGTTGTGCATCTTTGCAGATTAAGTCCACATGGACAGTGCACTGTCCTCGTAAACCCCCAGGTATTTGAAAGATAATGGTAAAATCAATTTGTTTTCTCGTTGTCTAGCTGTGAACAGTATAAAGCCTGCTGCTGGTTCATTAGTCTCAGCACGCAGATTCTGCATTCATCTGTAGAATCCCTCGTATGCACAAACTGCATGCAAAGGGACGTTGGGTTCCTTCTGTTGTACCATCGATCAATCACGCATAGGTTGACAATCCATTAGGTAAACAGACCCTGTGCATAGCAAAAGAGGGAGAAAGCATTGAACTACTAGCTATTGTCTGACAATGATCTACATTTGTATTGATTTTATTTTAGCTTTTTATGTTTGTTGTATTCGTCGTCTTTCAACTGTCTTTCATCCTTGCCTCTCCCAGGCAAGGATAGAGTCCCTTATTGGACTTTAAACAATGTGTAACGCACTGAAAAAATGGATCTTGGCCTGAATGTCTGCTGGCTACACCAGAGCCACGGTAATATAGCCCCCTTCCCCCTGAGGCGTATCCGTCGTCATATAAAAAGCTGATGGCTTCCGAGATTGATGTTTCAGCAGTGGCACAAAATGTTAAGAATCTCAGTATACCAGTTTACCAGTATATTGATGCATGTGCATGCTTGTGTATGCCAGATCAGAGACAGTGTCTGAAGTGTCATGACACCTGTATGAGATGCCTGAGGTATGCAGACAGATGCACTGCCTGCAGCCAAGGCTACCGGTATGTAAACACAGTCGGATTGACATGTGGACTTTAAACTTTGGTTTAAAACCAATTATTGTAATGCCGACGATTTTCTTGTTTATAGTCTGGCAGGGATGACTTGTGTTCCTGAATGCACCAGTGGAACCTTTTTCCATGTGGAAGAGATGACCTGCAGCCCATGCCATTCCTCCTGCAGGACTTGTGCAGGTTAGTAGTGTGTAAAACCTTATTAAAAGGCAAATGCTAATTAAAATGAAATACGCATTTTAGCAGACCTCTAGTTGACACGGTTCAAAGATTCAGCCATCGGTGTTGAATCTTCTATTAGGTTTAATATCTGTTTTTCCCAGGGCCAGGTAAGGAGCAGTGTATCCAATGTGCCGAGGGCTTCCTGCAGCAGGAGTGGAGGTGTGTGCAGGTCTGTACTCCTGGCTATTACGCTGCGGAGGCAGCCGGAGTCCCTCACAAGATGTGTTACAGGTGGGTGATGCCCACCGGTTCCTCCCTGTGTGTCACTGTGTGTCCGGGACTGAGTGTGTACATCTGTTTTTCTGGTTGCATGCTCAATTACCTCTTTTTCGTTTGCTGTGACTCCCACGTTCTTATTGCAACTTTTTTTATAGCATGTTCAATACTGCCATTGACTTCCTGCTTTTTCCTCACTCACAACTCTTAACCGGCCAGATGATAACAAACCTGAGTGCATCTGAAATCTGCAGCCTCGCTTCTTCTCTGCACCCAGGTAGAAAGGGGGGGAAGAAACACTCTTTGTTTTCCATGGTGAGTTTTGCTAACAATCAGGGCACACACAGCTGAATACCTCTGGGCCGCTGTTCTGCGGCTCACTTTCATTACTCCTTTTTTTTTTTGGACGGTGTGTTTGGCAAACCACTCATGGCCAATCAGCTTGTTACTTCAGCGCCATTGAACTGCTGCTAATTGGGAGGACAGCTTTTCGAGTTCAAGCCTGCTTTTGGACGTTGCACTGCTTCTTTTTTAGTCTGTTTGACTGCACTATACAGCACTGGTCGTTGCTCTTGTAATGGAGACCTGCACACTATGGAATGCACCTTTTCTAGCTTTGATATTTTTGAGCCGAAAATTAGGACAAGTTGCTACAAAGGTTTAAATTAACAGAAAAATCCTAAACTTTCTGTCTATCTTCTATTAGAGTAACATTTGTAATTTATGGAGCAAATGGATCAAGCTTTACTTATCGACTAATCCCAAGTTAACTTGCTTTCTGCACAGTAGGAAATGAACAAATTCTTTTCATTCATCTCTCTTTGTCCCCAAAGGTGTGAGGGAAGCTGTCTGGGCTGCAGTGGCCCAGGAACAACTTGCACCAAATGCAAAGAGGGTTACAATCTGGTCGGCAGCACTTGTGTTGTCAATGCCGCCTGTAATAATGGTGAGTTTTTATTTTGTGTGGCGAACCTCCCCCATCATGCGTTTGATCCATCTGTTGTCTGGACTGGCTTAACCACCAAGCCCCTGCTTTGAGTTCTGATGACGAGCAGCTCTAATAGATATAAGCTACAAACACATGGTTGGTACACATTTGTCAAGGTTTTAATTCATAGGATTTGTTCCATGCAGTGAAGTATTTTAAGTTTCAAGAGGTGAGATTTCTTTCCTGTCTGTCATGTTTATCAAGTTTAAATCCATGTCATTGTTAAGTTTAAGCGAGGTTATTTGAGTTTGATCTGCTAATGTCTTAAACGTTCCCTGACGGTGGCTCAGCTCAGTGTTGTTGGCTCCTGCATCACCCCCATCGTCCTCTTTGTAAAGCTGTTGGTTTAGATTTCTCCTTGGAACAAACAAAGGGTTTGGCCGTGGAAATCTATCAACTCAAAGAGAAATAGCTGTACAAGATCCTGAATGTGTCAAGACTTCTATAATAACAACTGCTGTTAAACTCTTCTGTCGTGCGGATTTGGGACAGAGTGCAGTTTATTGGGGATTCAGTGTATTGAGCAAAGTATAACAAATTTAAACTAAATGGTGAAAAACCAAGTTAGAACAACTGTTTTTCAACTGTTTCATCATCTGTTTTTGTTTGGTTGAGCTGATTCTCCTGTCGTGTGTCTGCCAGACGATGAGGCGTTCTGTGAGATGGTCAAGTCCAACCGTCTCTGTGAGAAGAGGCTTTACCGTCAGTTCTGCTGCCGCACCTGTCTGACGAACGGATGAGGAGCCAACCGTCAACACTTCTTAGTCTTACTCTAAATCGCTCATAAAAGGAGACGGAAGTGGCATTGTTTTGTCAAACAAATTTTGGCCCCAAATGTCGAATGTGTAGACAACATTCTGCTAAGTCTTAGCAGAATGAATGGTAATGTATATGTACAAAACAGTCTGAATGGACTTTCTGCAGGGTTTAAAAACACTGCTTGTATTCAAAGATGGTAAAAAGAAATGGAGCTGGGACTGACATTTAGTGTATTTCATGCTTAATATTTACATTGTTATTATTATCATTATTTAGCTTGTTATAATGTAATAATAAAGCAGAATACGTATTTCAAAGCAGGGCATTCTGCGTCTTTTCAGCGGACTCTGTGATCGTTGCTTTATTAAATCACAATGCTTTGGTTTCCATGACTTTTCCCCGTGCTGGCTTTTCTTTCATTATTCCTATGGAGCGTTTGTACACCTTTCACCGCATTTTTGTTTTTACTGGCTCACATGCTTTCATTTTCTGTACTATCGCACTGCTCTCACCAGCATCATATCGAGCAGCGGCCGGCAGCTGTTTTCATTTAAGAATAAGTCCTCGGTTTTGCTAGAAATGTTTTGATTAATGGGCCTCACACATGTTTGGGTGCCAGAAGCCTGGAAGAGGGAAGCCTCTTCACAAAGTGTTAAAGTTATTTACCAGCACCACCATAACAATGCCAACATAAAGTATTTCCGGGGCCTTTATCGGTATGGAGACGGGGGTTAGGGAGGAGGTCCCAGGGGGCGGGACAAACACTGGCCTTTCACCCAGGAGACGTGTGCTTTGTGTGAAACCAAAAGCCAATGTAAAGTTATTTTAAATTACACATTCACGCCTCCTAAGAAGTAAAGTAACAAAGTTCTTTTAATCCACCTGATCTTTTTCAATTTCTCACGCGATGCAAGCAGTTCTCTCACAAATGTACTTTTAACAAAACCGAAAAATCAATCCGACATCTTTACATGTTCCCATCAAAGCACAACGCCGTGTGATGTATAATAGCTTATTTTAAAAACCAGAGAGCGAGAATGCATATACACACTCTCTACAAAGTCTCTAATGCTGGACGCAGGCAGAGTACAACTGTCCTTCTGTAGAAAAACATATGGCTGAAATTGACTCAAAGATTCTGAGGCTATGGAGTAGCTGAACAAAGCCGCAGTTAAACATAATTCATGGGTACGGCGGTTTAAGTTTGAGTCTGTTTTGTCTCTTGTTGTGTACTGATGGAATCTTTTGAGTCTCATCTTTTATAATGACACAATGTATTCTCTAGCAGCATGAAGTAGCAGAAAGGCAAGTTCATGCAGTCATTAATCCGCTTTTTCTAGCTTATTACTGATGAATCTGTTGGCTCGGAAAATCCAATGCTGTTGTCTTTACACTGCTGACATCTAGTGGAAGAGAGACGTAAGAACAGCAGAGAGATGTCCAAAGTACACACGTTGGTGGGATCAGAGGACGGCAGAATAATTGAGAATTATGGCAATGCACACAAGAGAAATAAGTGGAATATCCTTTAGAATATCTCCCATCACTTTGTGACTCATCTCAAATATCAGCACAGATATTTTATACGTAGGATTTTGGGATAATGCATTATTTTATTGTCGCAGATTAAGATCTAAATTGAATGCAGCTGTACTGAAAAGAAATATTGAAAAACATGCAGTATTTTCATTGCACAGACGAGTCAACGTTTATATATTATTTACATACAATGACACTGTGACTGAACTAGTTCCATTTTTCACACCTCATGCTAAATAACGGGACTTGTGTGTCCCGTGAAACACTCTGTAACATGAATATCTTTATTGTTCTCTAATTAGGTATGTCTCATAAAGTGGGACTGCAGTGAATGCATCTGCTCTTTGAAATGGCAATGACTGTCAAGTTTATGGTTCAGCTCAAGCAAGCACCTGAAGGTTGTGAAGAGGTGCAACTAGGAAGCTTAAAATGAATGAAGTGAGGAGAGCGATACAAAGTATTCTCAGATACAGAACATGTCCAAAGAGATGGAACCATCCAGTGCAGGACGCCCAGGAGACTTATCATGCACCTTCCAGCTTTCTGTTAATGATAAATTCACTCCCCTACAGAACCTGTTTATTACTACATCTCACGTCACTTTTATTGTTAGATTATTTCAACTTTTATCACAAAAAACACATAGGTAATAAAATTCCATTCAACTATTTTTAGAGACAAATTTGAAATTTCACATGTTGTTCTTCTCAGCTGTATGGTGAAAACACATTGACTGTGTTTAAACATGTACTATACGTGCATCGATTTCCACCGCCCTCAAAGTCCATAACTTGACTGTAATATAAGAATATTCATTGACAAACATGCAGTTAAAGCAGCATTGCTGTTCTATGATGTACAGGTTATGGATAACCTTGTCACAGTGTCACAAGGTGCATTAGATAACCATGTAACAGATTTTCTAAATGTGGCAAAGGAATGGCTATGCCATGACTGAAGGAATAGGTGCCACAGAAGGATCTACATCTTTCTGTCATTTACCTCCCTTGCACAACATGCAGCAGTGTTTTAATAATCTTTTTTTTTTTAACGTAATCTAATTTTTACAATTAAATTGATGATTTAACTCATCAATAGAATATTTTACTATATTATAATATAAGTAAATGATAACAGTAACATTTTCCCCGGATTTACATCAGTGACCCAGGTGTTGCAACAGGTCGGTGTACACCTGGCTGAAATAGGTCCTTCTGGAAGAAAAGAGCCGGTGGAAGGCACATGTTGGGCTATGTAGTTGATGCTGATCCGGGTCTTTATCAGGCCTCTCCATCGCGCACATGGACGGCACCCAGCACCACCTGTGGCTTCAGCTTGGCTAGATATTTTGTACATGTGTAGTATACTCAAGCCTGCGCTCATTACCTCATGCGGTCACGATGTGAGCCATCTCACTAATGGTATGCAGCTGGTGTGCAAGAGGACTTGACAGGGATTGATGGGACAAATTGCACGCAAATCATAAACTTGGGTCACCCCCAAGTCACAAAGAAAGTAATATACATACAAATGACTCATACCAAATCACTTGATCTATACATAGTTGCATTAGCTGTAAATAGGCTCTTTTTATTTTGGGGTTTTGAAAGTTCTGGATTTTCAGATTTCTCACCGTACTTCCTTCTCATTTAGTGTTTTGCTGTTACTTTTGTGTTCTGTATAATTTATGAACTTGGAAAGGAAATAAAATTCAGTTGATAAATGTTCTGATAGATGATTTTCTGGATCTACGCATTTTCAACATAAATCCAGGGAGCGACACCCTCTTTGGCCTCTGTGTTGTCTCCTTAAAGGTCTCGTATTGAAGGACAGCAGGAGCATATAATGCATCCGAGAAGACTATGAATGGAGTTACTTTTTCATGAAGTGAAGTCACCTAACATGAAGATATCATATAACAGCATATATTTAGATTGTCGACATCATCCCACCTTTGCCTGAGACCCAAACAAACAAATAGGATACCTAACCTAATCCTGCTTCTTGTATAGCAATTATGAATCTTATGAGGGTGGTAGAATCCAGTGCAGCAATAAATCATGAGTGTGCATCAAAACCATTTTGAAGCTCCTCAACTGTTTTTTCTTCTTCCTTGAAACAGGTTTGCGGGGTCATGGGAGTCTTTTCATTGTCGTTTTATGTGGGGACCCACACTCCAACAACCATCCATCACACACTTTTGCAAGGCCCATCTGACTACCCAGCACAGGTGGTAGTGGTGTCAAGTTAGTAGCTAGTACCTCTTCACTGTTGTGCACATGGAGCATTGACTCCATAGACATTAAAGGAAGAGCCCAACAGGACAGAGCCCGCAGGAAACTGATCAGTCTTGCTTCATTTTTATCCGTAATTTTCATGCTCATATACAAAATGGTAACTATTGATTTAATAATCTTGAACTATATCGCTAAAACAATAACAACTATAATGACTATTTGCCCTGAAAGGGGAACTGGACTACTTGTACACATGAGAGTCTGTTTACAAATTCATGAGCACTACTGTTTGTGTGAATCATATGCAGCCTTTGGTGGCTCCAGAGGGAGCTTCTGAAATTAAAACTATCACCAGATAAGTACATTAAAGCAATGGCTTCTATAACACTTAACATTCTAGAGCGTAAATTGTTTACTGAGAGACAGAAAGCACGGTGTGAAGAGAAAGGCCGAATGGGTAATTCACTGGTGTTTTTACTGATGCACTGCTTTTTAATAAACTGTATTTGACCATGTGTGTACGGATATACTAATCGGAAAAGAAAATACAGGCGGGATTAGAGAATGAAACAAAAAATGGTTTTCACATAATGGCAAACATTGATGGGTGCAGTTCTGGCGTGCTGTTGTACAACTATGCACTGTGTATAAGTGTACAAATTTACATGCTTTTATTTACATACACAGTATCTTGTGATTTGCTTCTGCAATTACTGATACCTAATATAGGCCTACCATTTGCACCAAATGCAAACATCAAAGACAACAATTTGAAATGTGAAATAAAGCCAGATGGACAGTGGGTGAGCTATTCAAGCTGTCTCTGCTTTGAGATTAAATGAAAAATGTCACAGTGGTATTGTGTGGGGGTAAAAAGCTAAAACATGATGAATAAAATAAAATATTATATGACAAAAATACGACCGGCCTCTTCCTCTCGGCTGGTGTTACACCCCTACTGGTTTCTACACCTACTAAAGAAACAATATATAGCGTAGAAAGCGCGCATTCATAGAGCAGTTTAATGTTTTCTGCAATGGGTTCGCATCCTGGTCGGTTCAATGTTTTTATATATTTTTTCTTAACTGTATTATTTTGCAAGTGGCTGTGGTATACGCCACGCTATGGCCGTCCAAATACAATATCCGTTTTCATCTAAATGTGTCGGTGCAAGGCTGCAGCCTCGCGAAAAAGTAGCTTTACACATGTTTGGAAGTAGGACACGCACAAAGTAACCAGTTGTTTCAGATCCACCACGACAAAAGGTTCCCTCCATAGTGATCTACGTCAACATAATGAATAAATAATACCAAGGGTGGGAATATTTTGTGCATCTCCGTGGCGCGCTGCTTAGAGCAGTATACGTGTAGTGCTCACGTGAAAACCAGTAGGGGTGTAACACCGGCGTTTCACCGTGACTGAAGGTGAGCGCACCTTTGACTAAAATGTCCAGTAATTCCGCAGAAGAGAGAAGAAAAGTTGGAAGTAACTCCGCAGGAGTTGTTCCACAGATGTTCAAGCGCTCCTCTCTGGTGAAAAAGCGCCGGGAATCGCAGCAGGAAACAAAGATCAACACAAAAACCACGAAGCACCTGCCGGCGGGCAGACGTCTGCGGCGCCAATTGGTGACGTCACGCACACGCGTTTAATCTAAATGCTCATTTGCATATAATAGAACGTTTTACCTTGTTGCGGGAGTTTGAAAGGGTGATGGCGACGCGTTCTGCGGCCCTAAAAAGAGCCTGGGGTAAGTGAACAATTCACACACAAGTCTGCATTTACTAGTATTATTTATTTATTGGACTTATCAGGTGGAGAAGGCTCTAATATAAAGTTTTTACCTTGAGATAAACCTCTGATTCCCTGTTAGACAGGGCCTGTCTAGACCTTTTTTATTACGTTTTTTTTTAGTGTGAACCGTGAAATGATAATCGAAGAACCATTAAGCCTCAGTGAGTGTCCACCTCAACTGACACTGAACAGCTAATTGTTTGAAACTCGTGCTGGAGATTCATTACATGTTATTTAGCTGTCACATTTATCCAAAGCGACTTACAATAACTGCATTCAACCGTAATAATTCATCTCATCATCAGTTCACTAAACAAAATGCTAGAGTTGTTTCGATTCCGATACTAGTATCGGAAATGCCTCCGATAATGCCGAAAATTCTGGCATCGGGTATCGGCGAGTACTGAAGTCCAGGCACCGATCCGATACTACGTACTTTTATAGAAATAGGAATCCATTTACTGGTTAGCTCCATTGACATATATATAAAGCTCCGACATCGCTGTCACGGTTCTTCTTCGCCGCTTTAAAAAAAGGTTGCGCTGTGCTGCCATCAGCAGCTGCTGTTTTAGAGGGGCGTAGAATTGTTCACCTAAAAGGAGCTAAGGTCAGGAGCTAACGTTAGCTCAGGAGCTGACGTTAGTGAGATCCAGCGTGTTACTAGCGTGAACCGGGTTTGTGGAACGTCACGCACAGCAAACAAACCTAGCTAACGCTATCCGGGCACTCAAAATTGTGCGAACAATTCACTCAACACTACACTCAAAAACATAAGTCAGGATCTCATTGTTGTGGAAGTCCAGAGGAAGTCGACACTCATCCAGACCGTCAAAGATGAACACAACCTGGAACTCTTCAAACCTGCAGATTCCTGCTGCTCTGGTTTCACTGAAGAAGTGATGAACAAGTCCCACCAAGCTGAACTTCTTCTCTCTCTGCACATTCAGCTCTCTGAAGGTGAATGGAAATGTGAACTGTAGGTCCTGGTGGTCTTTGTCTTCAGCCCAGTCCAGAGTGACTGTGTTAAGACCGTTTTCCCGATGCTAGCCACTCTCTTAGTCATCACTGTTCTGATTGGTTCCTCTCCTCCAGGTGAGGCTTTGAAGAGGTCTCCTTGTCTGATGGTTGTTTCTGGTCTGGCTGGTTTCCTGGATGCTGCTTCAATCTGTCTGACCTCATGTTCTTCATTGACCTCTGCAGTCCCTCCCTCTGTGATGTAGAGCTCTGTGTAGATCTCATTCAGAAGGGTTGCGTAAAAAGCATTAAAGCCATTGCTTTAATGTACTTATCTGGTGATAGTTTTAATTTCATGTGTATAGTTTTATCTTATTTGACTTTATCATATTCTATTTTATTCGTATATATCAAAACAATAACCAAGACAAATTCCTCTATGTGTAACATAGTACATTAGAATAAATGGCTTCTGAATTGTATTCTTCTAAAGTTGTTCTCTGTTAAAAAAGAAAAGAAATAAGCAACATAGAAAAATCGATTATTGATTGATTATTTGATTATTCTTTCCACCTATGCAGAGTATTTGAATAACTAAAGAGCAATCAAAGAGGACGATGCTCTTCATAATTTCATCTCTGGTGGATAAAATCTGAACTTGTGAATATGAAGCGGAAAATAAAAGGAAAGACACAATAACAAAGTGTAAAAGACACATTGTGGTGACTGTGGAGACTGGTGGAGATCATTTGTAATGAAAGTTAAATTGCGCAACAACTAATAAATACCGATATACATATAAGTACCTTCTTCATAAATGTTTTTATTTGGCTTTCGGTAAGAAGTATTTTTACCACTTAAATCTCTTTACAGTCAATGTAAATATGTACCCTCCACGACGTGGCTCACTATCTTACACATCCAGCGCACACAATCAAACATACATAACCTTACTTTTAAAGGGTGATTGAAATACCTAAATAACTTAAACAAACACAGCCGGGCAGAATCTGCAGGAAATGTGTGTAAACTTTTCCACAATACATCAGGATAAGTTAAGTATGTCAAGAGGTAGTGACATTTAGTGATTTTTCTTCGACCTACTTTATATAATATTCCACCAATTATGGATCCCACTCCTGCATTGACGCAGCTGCGGCAGAGATAATGTCGCGTCGTAGTCTATGTCACATGACCTCACAGATTCCCGCAGCTCCCTCTGGAGCCACCAAAGGCTGCATATGATTCACACAAACAGTAGTGCTCATGAATTTGTAAACAGACTCTCATGTGTACAAGTAGTCCAGTTCCCCTTTCAGGGCAAATAGTCATTATAGTTGTTATTGTTTTAGCGATTATAGTTCAAGATTATTAAATCAATAGTTACCATTTTGTATATGAGCATGAAAATTACGGATAAAAATGAAGCAAGACTGATCAGTTTCCTGCGGGCTCTGTCCTGTTGGGCTCTTCCTTTAATGTCTATGGAGTCAATGCTCCATGTGCACAACAGTGAAGAGGTACTAGCTACTAACTTGACACCACTACCACCTGTGCTGGGTAGTCAGATGGGCCTTGCAAAAGTGTGTGATGGATGGTTGTTGGAGTGTGGGTCCCCACATAAAACGACAATGAAAAGACTCCCATGACCCCGCAAACCTGTTTCAAGGAAGAAGAAAAAAACAGTTGAGGAGCTTCAAAATGGTTTTGATGCACACTCATGATTTATTGCTGCACTGGATTCTACCACCCTCATAAGATTCATAATTGCTATACAAGAAGCAGGATTAGGTTAGGTATCCTATTTGTTTGTTTGGGTCTCAGGCAAAGGTGGGATGATGTCGACAATCTAAATATATGCTGTTATATGATATCTTCATGTTAGGTGACTTCGACTTCATGAAAAAGTAACTCCATTCATAGTCTTTTCGGATGCATTATATGCTCCTGCTGTCCTTCAATACGAGACCTTTAAGGAGACAACACAGAGGCCAAAGAGGGTGTCGCTTAATTATCAACTGAATTTTATTTCCTTTCCAAGTTCATAAATTATACAGAACACAAAAGTAACAGCAAAACACTAAATGAGAAGGAAGTACGGTGAGAAATCACACACTATAATTTTGATAGAGAAGCAGAAACAGTAGTAGTAAAGTCAGACATTTAATAAGTTAAAAACAATATAGGATTATATTATATTTTATAATTCGCATGCACACTCACACAAATATCTCCAGAAATCAGATGGAATTAAAAAAAAAATATATATAGGTCAAATTGAATCATTAATTACTTCCAACACACACACACAAACTTAAAATCAATGTGACGTTTGGTGTTGTGGCGCCGGTGGCAGCCAAAAGAGAGGCTTGGTGAAGCCAAGGGTTTGTCTAAAGCTGGAACGGCCCTAGAGAAATGTTAAGGCAGCCTACGCTTACCTAGACAGTTTAACAGGACAGACACATCTGAATCCACTGAGGGTCAATATCAACATTGTGTTTTTGTTTGTATTTTGGCTCATGATTCCAGCTCTTCGGAAATTACACTCTGAATAAGAGCTTATGAATAGTACATACATTTTTGCACTTATGAAAGATCATTACATCCTGTATTTGGACTTTCTCCTCAGTGTATGAACTAGTCTGAAGTATGTACACTGATGAGCCAAAGAAATTGAAGCAAATATTATCAATAATCTCCTGGTAAGGGCATATGACGAGGACTGGGTAGAGTAGAGGCTATGCGATCAATCAGTTCTTGTGGTCAACACACTGCAATTAGTAATGGGCAAGGGCAAAGATCTGCGTGATATTGACAAGGGCCAGAGTGTTATGGCCCGGCAATTGGGTCAGGGTATCACTGAACAGTCAAGGCTTGTGGGGTGGTCCCGTTTAGCAGTGGTGAGTAACACTGTGTGTGTGTGTGTTAGGATAGTGGTCCTAACACACACACACACACACACACACACACACACACACTAAAACCCCTGAAAGAGGACGGTCTTGCAGAGCTTCTTTCTGGTGAGTTTGGCAACGTTGCGCAGCCTTAGCTTGAGAAACAGACACAACCAATGAGAACAAGTCCGAATGATGGTTGTCGATGCCAAACTGTGTCTCTTCAACGTGTTCCCCAAGCAGAAAAACATCCTCCGTTCCCATCTCCTCTCGGACGATGTGTGTGGCTGTCGACACCTTAGGAGCTTGTACTGAAGCTCGGCGGATCGCCCTCTCTGCAGCTCTCAGCACCTTATAATAATAATAATAATAATAATATTAATAAAAATAATACATATTTATATAGCGCTTTACACAGTGCCCTTTACCTAACAGACAAAACAAAGCCACCATAATACACAAAGATTAAAATATTTCAAAAGATAAGATAAATCAAACCTTTTACTGTGCCTTGTGATGAAATTACTAGGCCGCCGTTGTTTTTCAGCGCTAGAAGGTGGTAGCTCTTGTCAAATGAAGATGGTACAGCATCTCCGACCAAGCTCTGACCAAGTTTGTAATCTGCCGGACTACAAACCCTGCTATGTAGACCAGAGCATTTTCCACCAGACCACTTTCTTAAACAAAACTCCTATGTTAATGAATATTGTTGACGATGAACCAAATTGCTGAAATTGTAAATAAGCTTGTTTGCAAACCATTCTAAGGTCAGATGTTCTGTTGCCTTTATTTTAAGTAAGTGGGGTGGGTATGAGATATGAGAGGTATCTTACTTGTTGAATTACATGTGAATAATACACTGTGTTGAGCAAGTTGCTTTGACATTGAACTCAGCTAAGCTGTCAGTGACTCTGCCACGAATAAAGCTTCACTTCACAAAAGCTACTACACAGTGAAATGTATCACGCTAAGCTAATCACAAACACAGCAGTATGCTAGCTCACCACATAGGAAGCTACTTTAAGATCCGTTAAAGTTGTGTGGCCAATGTTAAACCAGTAATAGGTTATATTTCTACAGTAACATTACTGTGTCAGTTTTAATCTTAGTGTTATGGAATACGACTTATCAAGTCTCAGTTCATATTCAGGTGAAAACCAGCCGGTGAAGTAAAAAAAGCCAAGCTAGCTGACTGCGATTTCACTACAGTAAGATACTTGCTCCTTCTCTACTCTCTGGTAATATTCTTTTCACAAAACACAACAAATAGCACGGTAATATTAAATCTTACTTGTGAAAGGTAATCCCCCGAGCCCTGCTGGCGATGGTCCGCCGATTAGCGCAGAAATAAGCAGCACAGTGCTGCTGCATCTTCTATCTTCTGCTGCTACGCAGCTATGAGTACGACCGTTCCAAGATGGCGGCCGTATTTATCGCGGCCAGGAGCCAATGCGGCGTCTATGTATATTATGTCTATGGCTAAACCAGCTAACTGCTCCTTTGACCACTCGCAGTTGCCAGGCAACATAAAACAACGGTGCTATGCCCGCCCTACTCCACATCTGATTGGTTCGTACTCGTTGCTGTCGTTGTTTGGATTGGTTAAATTAACATTTGAGGGGCGCGATTGGTTCAAGTCCAGTTGATTTCCAACAGAGTAAAGGCGGCTCATAACGTCCCTGCTGGAAAAAAAGAAACCAAAAACTACGGGCCAGCATGAGAGAGAACAAGCAAGGTTCAGGTCGGTACGTCGTAATTAAAACGTTAAAGGTGTAAACCGTTCATTCTCGCATGGATGCAACCATACGTGATAATTGATTTTAGTTTAGTTGGACGTTGTGTGCTTGACATATTTGACGTGGGAGGGATTGACCTCTTGTCTTTGCTCTTGGTTGTCCCTTTCCTCTGTCCATCCTGTCTCATCAGAGCCCGTAGTGCCAGACGTCCACAAGACGATCAAAGCTGCGTTTGAAGCGTTTGACTATGAGTCTAACAACAAAGTAGATGTCAGGTGAGCTCTTATCACAACATCCAACAGGCAAGCAGCAGCAATGTTATTCTGGGTAGATTGGATGAAACAGGTCAAATGGGACGTTTGTTTAGCCTTACTTTGGAGAACACTTTACATTCATCAGGGCCGGTCTGTTACATCGCTCTATAAATGACGAGGACTTTGTTTCTCAGGGAGATCGGCACCATCATCTATTCCCTGGGATGCTTCCCCACTCAGGCAGACCTACATGACCTCATAGCTGAGGTAGGACAGTGTTTACTTCTTTACTATCATTCTCATTTTTTAAATTAATAATGTCTTCTCTACTATATGTTTTTTTCAAATGTTCTCATTGTTTTTTAGTTACAATGCGGCTCCATCTAAAGTGCTATTTTCCTGTTCAGGTTGAGGACCAAACTGGATACATCAATTTGGAAAAGTTCCTCCCAGCCATGACCAAAGTGCTGATGGAGCACAAGTAAGATGTATATGTACACAAGTATATGAGACTAGAAGGCTGGCACAAGGAACGGGTTCCAAAAAGAGATAATAGAACCAGAACCCGTTCCTTGTGCCAGCCTTCTAGTCTCATATGTCAAACTGACCTCATGCTGGATTCTGAGGTTGAGAAGAAGTGCCATGTGAGGATACAAATAGGTCTGCTATGCTGCTGCCACACTACGGGAACAGATACAAATAGCAACCGTGTGTGTGTGTGTGTGTGTGTGTGTGTGTGTGTGTTAGGTTCCCCTCCATCCCAGAGGACCTGCTGCTCCAGGCCTTTGAGGTGAGATAAACTTCTGTTTCCTCATATTCTACCCCTTTGTTATCCCAGTGTTGTAGTACTAGTGACTAATACTTGTGTTTGCAGGTCCTGGACAAAGAAAAGAAAGGGTACTTGGAGCCCGCAGAGTTGGCAAAGTACATGACACATGAAGGTGAAGCGGGAGCTTTCAGTTCTCACTCATGTGTGTTTTAAAATCAAATTCTTTCATCGATACTTTTTTTTAACGTTTATTTTTACTTTTTCTGCGTCTAACATTACTCGTTGATTAAACCAGGGGAGCTGTTCACTCAGGTGGAGATGGATGAGATGCTGACAGCACTCGCTGACCACGAGAACAACCGTGTCTATTACAAAGACTTGATCCACCAGTGGACTATTGACCCTGGCATGTAGACAATGTCACAGTCTGTGTGTGTGTGTGTCTGCATTACTGGTGAAAAGTCTGAGTGTGTGTGTTTGTTTTCATGTCTGCATTATTTTAAGTTTTAGTTCTGATAAATACATGATTCTCTCTGAACCCCAACCTTGTTTTTCCCTAAATGTCTTTTATTTCACAAGAAATACAATCTGTGCTCAATCTGACAGATTTAGGAACATGTATCGATGCAAGAGTGGTTCATCTTTAGGTCAAATGTGCCAGTTTCCTTCTCCCTTCCATTTACATACTGTAGCTCATTTTTCTTAATGCGTCATTGTTGGTGCGTGTCTTCCAGTGCACAGCAGGGGGTAATGTTTCTCCACCTTATTAGTGATTGTGGGCAGAGCCGGCCTGAGGCATAAGCGAACTAAGCTGCTGCTTGGGCCCGGCGGCGGTGGGTTACCTGCTAACTGCGTAACACGTCACGGCTCAGCCCGTGACAGCCTTTATCATTAAAAGTTCTAAGAAAAAAGGTCTTAACGTGCTTAAATCCAATGGAATCCAATTATTTCCTAGTATCGATACAATCAATTTATTACATTTTAAAACGATGTTAGATCGATATATGTCGTCCATAAGGCCGACTCGCCAAGCACAGATCGAGATAGTTGGATCGGATGAATATAAATCGATACATCGATGTAATAGATGGATCGTTACACCCCTACATAAATTGCATTTCTATAAAAGTAGCTGCTATTCCGTCGCACTCTGTGAGCAGTGTTGGGAGTAACGGCGTTTAAGTATAACTGCGTTATAGTATAGTATATCGGCGTAACAGAGTTACTTTTTCAGTAACGGAGTAATTAATTACTGTTACCATCGTTACAACGCCGTTGTCTTTACTGAGATTGAAAGTGTCGCGTTACTATTTGGTTGAATGAAGCGCGAGGTGTCTTTAGCTACACAGCAGCTGCCTGGAGAGCGCTGCGGTGGGGATGATGACGCCGTTGCAAATGCGATGATGATTGGCTGGTGGGCGGTGCCTTGCTCACGTTGTCTCGCTGCAGCCGCACCCACTCTGACTACCACCAGAGCCCTCTAAGGAGAGCCTTGGCACTCCCTATTCGGGCCCATTGTATCGATCTTGGTTGCAGTTCTGTTAAATTCCACTGAGGTGTTCGCAGGCGAGTGCAGATCGTATTGGACTATGGACTATTGGACTATGAAGCTAGACGGCTAAATTTAGCTCTTTCTCCCGCTTGCCGTTGAATCAACGTAGATTTTATTGTTGATTCCGCAAGTTCAATATTGGATTATAGGCCAAAAGTCGAATGAATGAGAGCTTATGTCTATTCGATTTCTTACAGGTTGGGCAGTTGTTGGCCGGAACACGCTAGCATTGTGCTAATTTGCTGATTTGTCAGTGACGGATTGCGACCGATTACGACCACAGACCCCGTCTGATGGCAGCTGAAGCTAAAGCAGAATCAGAAATATAAAGTTTAGGAGGACTTTCTGTCAAGGTTACCTCAAATAGCAGCTGGTGTTATCGTTGTTGTCGATCATGTTGCTGATGCCATGAGAAAGGAAGCCATGATTCAGAAGTGCCGAAGAGATCGCCGAGGAAATGGCCGTAAAGCAGCACCTCCGGCAGTATGCAAATATGTAACGTCATCACATTTTTGAACGGGTTTTTAGAACAGATGAGTGAACTTAAAAATTCAATTTTCAGCTGAGTGTATTATTCTAGCGCCCCCTTTTGAATGCAAGAAAAGTGGACTTTAGGGGTGAAGCCTCATTGGGTCCAATGCATTCTGCACTCCCCTACGAGCGCCCCGTGTGGACAGAGACGTGTTACTGCAGCCCGTCCAGAACCGGCACTCATTGACTCATTGAAGTCAAAGGCAAGAATGTTTATGTTACATGCAGCTACGCCCAGGGGAGAAGACGTTATCCACTCAAACCTAATGAAGCACTTGAATTTTATTTGCAATATTTATGTTTTTATAATATGCATATTATTTGGCAGCTGCAATCTACTGAGTTACAATAAATACCACATGTTCTAAAATACTGTATATAGTGTTTCATTCTTCAATCAGTTAATATAAACATCTTTGACGTTAAATGTTATAGAACGTAATAGCGTTTAGAACAGAATAATGTCACAGTTACCTTGCTCAGTAACAAATTACTTTTACAATGTGGTAACTGAGTTACTAACTCAATTACTTTTTGGGAGAAGTAATTTGTAACTGTAACTAATTTTTTAACGTAAAAAAGCGGGGGGCAGGGGAGGGTTAGATGGCCAAGACTTTGAAAAGTTGAGTGAAAAGTAGCTTGCGAGCCGTAAAAGTGTGGGGACCCCTACGCTAGACCTTTTCGACCACGCCGGCCCTCCAGGTAGCATCGCCCGCTTGAATAAAAAGTCAATATAAAAAAAAACATCCATAGTGATAAGCACAAACAAAGACTTTTCATAAATTGAAATCTTTAAGCCTGATGATGATAATAAGTATTCACTGGCAGTTGCTTTAAAAACACAACAGTGCTAATGCGTGTATTTATTTCAAGTTCTCTCAGTGTGCGCGACATGAACGAGGTGCCCTGGTCTGTTAGAATCTCTTTCAGGATTCCAACCCGGGAGATAACCTGAAACAGAGCCTGCGCGACGCTCTGTGCAGAGATATTGCGCAAGGCACTGCCTCCGGATATCTGGTTGCGTAATCCATGAGGACCAACACAAAGCGATATCCGCGTGCGTTCTGGTGAAATGGCCCGATCCACTAAGGGTAGAGGCCGCAACGGGGCCCTCTGGATGGCTGGCGAATTAACTGATTGACACTCCGGGCAGGCCGCACACCAGCGGCGCATGTCTACCCAGATGCCTAGCCAATAAAATGGGGTCATTATCTGGTCCAGTGTTTTCCCGTATCCCATGTGACCAGCCATTATAGTGACATAATGGAAAATAATTTCCCGGCGGCTTTTCGGCACCAGCAACTGGGTGTTTTCCTGTCCCGTCCAAGTTTCATGACTCACTCTATACAGTCTTTCCCTAATCAATGAAAAGTGAGGATACGACTGTGCTGCGTCAGGGCGCACCAGCTGACCATCAATTCTTATCACTTGGTGGTAGACTGAGCGTAGAGCAGGGGTGTCAAACGTACAGTCTGGCCCGCGGGATAAATCTGCATTATTGAAAGAAAAAAAATAATAAACTTCATTTTTTTATAAAATATGCAGTTCCTATATTGACCGCTAGTGGCGCTGTGTGTGGAGTCAGTTCATGTGTTCAGAATCCGCTTGTTAAGTCTGACGTCACACGGGACTCGTCACCGGGTCCAAGCGCTCCACTCGTCCACATCTAATAACACTGGCGGAACCTGTTAATTTATTGACGATCACGTTCTACTTTAGTGATGCACCCTTGGCGGTCATAAAGGGTTTAAATTCGTTTAACTCCAACATAGTGGTTAGTGTAGCGCATCATCCAGGTGGCATAATTAAGGGTGAGTTGGCTGTAAGGTTAAGCTAGCTAGCTAGTTGACATAAGGTGCCATTCCTTGTTCTGGATGAGGTATTTCAAAATATAATTTTTACAGGACTTCTATGACTGTGAACGTAACTAAACGAAGATTAAAAAATATACAGAAGTATTGTTACGATAAACAACGCTAGCAGCAATGTAGTTTGTGATCGTGTAAACATGGCTAATATCTCCTGGCTATGAATATTAGTTACTGATGAACATGTGTCAGTGTGTATGGTAGCTGCGGTCATCATTGTGTGAACACGTAAAACCTACGTACGTTAACGTACAGGAACGTTACCTTCCCGAAAAACCAACACCGAACTACAAACTAACCTTCAGGCAACGTTTGCGAACCAAACGTTAGCGTAACCAAAAACTAACGTTCTGGGGACCTTAAATTGTTAGCTGGGTTAGCCCATAGCATCGGCGTTATCAACTGCAGCCATTTTCTCGTATCTTTCTCGTCACAGGGAAAGCGATAGAATGACAGTTGAATGTCACTTGTTTTTTTAAACTCCGATCTATTTAAACAACACGGGACACAGCACTGCGGCATGTTAAAACTCGTGCGAAATCGGTAAATAGGTAGAGAGGACCCGGAAACAGTATTATTGGAGCGTGGTGACGTCACGATTTAACAAGCGGATTGCTTCCAGAAGCAAAATGGATTTTAAATCATTTATACATTTTGAGGTGTTTGATGTATTTTAACATGCAGGACAGTGTTTTAACTTCCACAAAACTGTCAATAAATGTTTTGCAACAGTGTACAATCACTGTGATCAGTTTTTATGCATAATGCACTAAAATAAATGTTAAACTGGGTGAAAATGTTGTTGAAATTTCACATAATTTTCTTAAAAACACTTAGCTTGTTCATAATATATTTAGTAAAAGGACAATTCATTGTATAAAAAGATTTTATAATTTACTTCTTCTTTGCACTAATACAAAGAAAAAAGTGGACTTATTTCGGCATGAGTTTGGCCCCCATGACACCGATTAAGTTGTATGCGGCCCCCAGACCAGAATGAGTTTGACACCCCTGGCGTAGAGTATCGTCACGAGACTGCTCGAGTGGAAAATCTTCCATGGAGCAAAACCCGGGAACCGATGGGGGCTTGGCCGGTTCCCCCTCGCTTCCCCCTGCAGCGTCGGACGACCTTGCGTCACCCTTGAGCACAGCACACATAGCGGCTTTTAAAAAGCCCTCTTGTCGGGGAAAGCCCTCTTGCGGCAGGCTGGTCCTCTCCGCACACGCACAGGTTTTATCGTCTTGACCTCAGCTCCACGCCAGGAGCGCACGTGCTTTCGTCAGAATGTGCGCTCTGGCTGCACACGACGCACACTAGCTCGTATGGCGGAGTGAGTATTAGTGTTCCCAGAGCGTTTTCACGCAGCTTGAGTTCCCTGATAGGGAACCGCGGTTACGTATGTAACTGTGGTTCCCTGATAGGGAACTGTGGTTCCCTGATAGGGAACCGCGGTTACGTATGGAACTGTGGTTCCCTGATAGGGAACTGTGGTTCCCTGATAGGGAACCGCGGTTACGTATGGAACTGTGGTTCCCTGATAGGGAACCGCGGTTACGTATGCAACCGTGGTTCCCTGAAGAGAACGAGACGCTGCGTGTCTATGCCATACTCCCAGCATGCCTGTGGCACTTGATTCGGCCTTTCAGAGATGAATGGGCTTGTGTTTTGGGGCACGTGCTTCATGACGAGGACACGCAGAGGCGTTCCCACAGCGATTTCACGCAGCGTCACGTTCCCTTCAGGGAACTAGGGTCACGGACCTTACTGTCACTGCCACCGATGTAGCAGCGCAGACAACCCCATTGGGATTAGAGTTCCGGGGTGCACTCATTCGGGCGGTACAGTCCACCAGACGCTCGCTATCGGGTCCTCCATCTGGGCCTGGCTCCGAATTGGGGCCCCGGCTTCCTCCGGGCCGGGTAGCTCTTTCCCGCATAGTGTCTTTTGAACCATTCTTAGTCTGGCCCCTCGCCTGAGACCTCTTTGCCATGGGTAACCCTATCAGGAGCACAAGGCTCCAGGCAACACAGCCCTCAGGTTCATAGGGACGCACAAACCTCTCCACCACGTTAAGGTGATGGTTCCCAGGAGAAGTTATTTATTATTTTTTTTTTAATGTGTAAATATATGTGTGTGTATAAAAATATATATATATATATATATATATATATATATATATATATATATATCTATGTATGTATGTATATGTGTGTGTGTGTGTGTGTGTATAAAAATATATATATATATATATATATATCTATGTATGTATATGTGTGTGTGTGTGTGTGTGTGTATAAAAATATATTTATAAAAGTGTGTATATATATATATGTGTGTGTATCAAAATATATATATAAGTGTATAAAATATATTTACAAAAGTGTATAAAAATATATATATATATATATACAAAAGTGTGTATAAAAAGAAAATTATATATATAGTGTGTGTTTATGACACATGTGTGTTTTTTTGTGTCTGACTAGGTTTAGGCTTAAGGTGTTTTTTATCTTTGGAAGGAGCCATTTAAAAGTGAAATCACTTTGCTTCTACGGTGCAGAATCAGGTCTCTGCCCGCATGAGAAAATGTGGTACCACTTTTTCTTCTTTTTCTTGCTGATGCAGCATTGAAGGACTTCGAGCTCAGACAATAAGAAGGACTGAGTCTTCTGCTGCTCTTCCTCCTTCTCCTTCAGAGTCTGCCTGATTTGTTCTGTTTCCTGAAGGAGGGAAGACTTCTCCTGCTGCCATAAGAGACGTTCGCTCTCTAGCCTATCTTCTGATTTCTTTTGCAGTGTGTCTATGAGGTTTCTGTAGTCTTTCTCCATTGTCTCCAGCTTGGCAAAACAGTGGCCCGTGGCTGTTTCCAGCTGTGAACACAGTTTCTGAACGTGAAGACGCTCCTTTTCCAACTGGTCTTCTGTGTTTCGTAGAGCTCTCGTGATCTTGATATTACTCTCTGTGTGTTGCAGAAGCTGTTCTCGGGACTTTGACGTGTTTTGAAATGTGAGCTTAACTGCCTCATCCGCCTTTTGAAGCAAAGTGGTGTTCCTCAGTATGGCATCATTGAGTTCCTTGGAGACTCTCTCCACCTCGGCGTTGAGGGAAGACTTCTCCTGCTGCCACTCAATAGCACGACTCTCTGCCTGCTGCTCAGCCTTCTTCACAGCAGCCAAGAGGTCCTTGTTCTTCTTCCTCTCACATTCGAGATCAACCACCAAGGATGCATTTCTTTCCAAAGTGACCTGCAGGGCAGCTTTTTTCTCCTTCCATTGACAACGTTCAGACTCTAGCTGTTTTTCACATTTCTTCTTAGCGTCTGAGAGGCTCTTTTTGTCCATGTGTGTTTTATACAGCTCGGCGATCAGGCCCCTCTCAGATGTCTCACTTTTCACTGCAAGCTCTTCATATTTCTGCTTGTAGTGCTCCATCATGTGAGAGGATTCCTTACATGTGGATGTGAGGGATGCCCTCTCCGTTTGCCACTGCTGATAAGTCTGAGCAGGACTTGAAGAAGGTCTATAAAGAGCAGCCTTGTTCTTCTTGTTGAGAACCTCAACCAAGTCCTGTGATGCTTTCAGGGCTGCTGCGATCCTGTTTGTCTCTGCTCTCTGTTCGTCCATCTGAGCTTGATGGATAAACTGGGCTCTTGCCAGGGTCAGACTTACGGATTCCCGCTCCTGTGCTCTAAAGACATCTATGCGTTGCACCTGGGAGTGAAAGTGGTTACAATCTTTTTGCCACCGTTCTTTGAGGGAAACCTTCTCCTTTTGCCACTGGAGATAACCGGTCTTCAAATCCTGTTCAGACTTTTCCAGAGCAGCCTTGAGCTTAATGTTATCATCCATCAGTTTAGCCTGACCGACGTCCTGAAATATCTGCATCTCCTCCTGGTTGCTGATGGTTTTTTCAGAGAGCGGCTCCGCCTGAAGCAGGACCTGTAATGTATTGAGGTCCGGTTTGATCATGTCTGTCTCTGCTCTAAACTCTACGTCTTGTTTCTGTGTCTGAGCCCTCTCAATTTGTTTCTCCACTTCCATGTTAGTTTTTAAGGGTGCGATCAACTCGCTTGCAGCACAGGGCTTTAACTTATCAGCCTCTAGGTCATTTTGAAGTGCCTGTTTTCTCACCTCGCTGTCCTGTTTGCATGGAACTTGTTCCTCCAGTGAATTTATGGAAGCATTCAGCGGGGGTTTGACCTCCTCGGAAATAATTTCCATGTCTCCCAGCTTTATCTCCTTTTGCTGGACCTTAGCCATACGTTTCTTTGCTTGTCTCCGTTGTTTTCTGCTCAGTGGGCTTTCCATTGTAAGTGTAGTAGAAAACATCTCTAAACCGAACTGACTTTTGAGCAAGTTCAAACGAACCTCCAAACCAAAGCGATGAAAGTCTGAACTAAAGTAACCTTTAAACCAAACTAATGTCTGAGCTTAAGTTACCTCTGAACCAAACTGATGTCTTACCAAAAGATAAGTGCGGTGATGTCATATATTCTATTTATCTTTCTACTGTGTCGTCCAATAGAAAAATAGTTCTATGGTTGCTATTGGATACCAACATGTCATTGTTGCTATTGGATACCAGGGCCCCGGTTACCTGTCCCTAGTTCAACTAAGTGAATCGAATATCCTATTAGCCGGCTCAAAATACCCGATGATGATGATACCAGGCTATCTCTGTTCCTCAAAGGCTGATCCGTGCTCAAACATCTCATTCATTTGAACCACAAGTCAGTCATCAGGATATTTGTGTGTTCGCGTCCAACTGGAAAGGGGGGAAAGAGAGCCTCTTTTCTTCCCGCTGACGAGCAGGAGATAATCATGAACCCATATGTGGAATTCACGACCATAATATGTATATTTGAATCATTTTTGCTGTGTAATTAAAATCTCCATGGCTGTTCATCCTGTACACATGACAACCACTCCTTCCAATCTCCCTATTTTCCCCCCCTTAAAGGGTTTTTTCTAGCCTGACGTAGTCATACTCAATTCTAGTCAGAATGTGAGTCTGATACTGCTCCATTCAGCTGTGATTATGGGGCGTGTTTCAAACGAACCAGGAAAAAAGATGCCTCTGCACTCAATTGGAGAAACCTACAACCAATAAGAGCAACGGAGTGTGTGACGTATGTTAAGCGCCGCCTAGTTGCCGAATCCCGTAGGAAGGACGCCAAAAACATCTTTCTTATCAACAAATGCATTGATCGTTGTGGTGGCTGAGCGTGGTTTTCAGGACGTCGGCAGCGGAGAGAGAGGAGGTGCGGCTCTGGGAACGGTGCCAGCTGGAGGCAATTAACCTCCAGCTGGGGGGAATTAACGGTGTGCTCTCTCCCATGGGAGAGCGAGGAGGAGGACTGTCTCAGACCTGGAGACTCGGAGCCACCCGCAGAGAATGGCTGATTGTACATTTAATAAAAGACTGGCCTGTACGTGGACTCTGCCTCAGCCTCCTTATTCCGGGTCCCCTGAGCACCCACTTCCTTACAATCGTGTTTCTCTGTTCCTCTTTTAAAATGAATTCGCTGACAATATCTTTCAGAATAGACCTGATAGCAGAATCTACACACCTCAATTGTCCAGCGGCAACTGTTGAAGCCCGCCCTGACAATTTGATTGGCCCGGCCGGGCAATACTCGCGCCACTATGGAGCAATGCAAGACCGAACTTCCCGACCAAAAGAACGTTGTGGGCGGGACTAAGTTCGGAATGGCACCCAGGCTAGGGCGTAGGAGGATGTTCCAGATGTTGTTCTTCCCAGCAACGCTTTTAAGCTCTTCCTGGGAAACCGCAGGCCAGATGAGAAACGGACTCCTTCCAGTGTTCTCTGGCTCTCTTACCAGCTGGCCCTGCCTGGGAAAAAGGTCTAAAACGGGAGGCGCACAGAGGGATCCGGATCACATGGCGTGACCACGTGAGCTGGACTCTTTCGCCGTGAATCAGATGTCTATCTTTAAGGGTGAGCCTTGTGCTGTCCACTGGCGGCGGAATTAGTCGGCTCACGTGTGTGCATTGGCAAGTGTGATTGATAGCTCAGATATAAGGTGTCTGCTTAGGGAGCCAGAGATCTGGTTTCGATTCCTCCCTGGGACCAGACTTGTTTTCTTTTCTTTTCACTTTTTGACCACGTGTCTGGCTGACCGTTGCCCCCCCAACATGCAAGGGGTGGCTAAGGCCCGTTCAGTGCTGCAGCCCTAGTTTTGTATTATAACCTCACTGTATTCTTTTATAATTTTCACTATAACATTATAGCGTGACATTTGTGCCAATAATCTTCTATTGATTGATTGATTGTGGGTACCTCTGTGTATGCGGCCTGTGGCGTCATGGACACCAGGGGCCTGTACCATGATGGTAGTTGAACAAACTCAGGGTTCCAGAATTGACAAAACCAAACCGTAGCAATAAGGCTTTATTGGTACCATGATGCCGCTCATCAACTTACTTTGTCAACCCAGGTACAAGTACGTATCAGGAAAGTCAAGGGGATTTTGTCTGTCCCTAAAAACTTCTAACAATCTGCGCTGAGATGTCCACAGGATTTGGAAGAAAAGGTGAAGCCATTGCAATGATTGCAACAGAGAACAGAAGCTAGGAATTAATGGTCAAACTTCTCATTCTGTTCATTTTCTGGTGTTAATCAAAAGTGCAGAGTTGAAATGACTGCACTTTATGACTGCATAAAGTTGATTTAACTGTTACAGACTCAATTGCACGAAAGAGCAGGAGTCATTTTCCAGTGTTAAGATCAGATTCATTTGCGACACTTGGTAGAGTTAAATTAACTCCTTGATAGGTTTGAAATGTAACTGTATAGTGTCACACTTCTTGGTGTTGGGTTTAACTCTACGTACCGTGATGCATGGATTGGAGAGGGTGTGCCGGAAGGCTGGGGGTTCAAACCCCGTCTGCCCCATGTCCCATTATAAAGTGTCCCTGAGCAAGACACCTAGCCCCTAATAGCTCCATGGGCTAAAATTTTAAAACCATGGGTTGAAAATACAATGTAAGTCACTTTGGATAAAAGTGTCAGCTAAATTACATGTAATGTATAGGAGACTGAGCAGATTTATTTTTGACACTTATTCCGTGTTAAATTGCAGATACCTCCTTATTTGCAGTACTGACAATGGCATCATTTTAGAATAAATACAACCAAAGGTTGATGTCACGCCTCCGTTTCTTTAAGAAGCAGTTTTCATAAAGAGGAACCATGCTTCTCAGGGAAAACACAGCCACATGGGTTTGGATGTGACATGTTTAGAAAGAAAAGATTAACACACCTTTTGTTTCCTTCTTGTTTTTCTGAAATCGCAGCGGTTTTAACGAAGCGGCAAACCGCTTTTCTCTCAGTCCGCCCTTTTCGCTCAGTGGTGGGAAAGTAGTCACATACTTTTACTAAAAAATCCTGATACTACTCTGTTACAGTTTTTTTCGATTGTTTACACGCAATTTTGAACACCGGGTTTTTTGGCAAAATATAATCACAATTATCCAAACACCACACTCAATTTGCTAAATTCCTAGATAGTTCGCAAAATGACACACTTCAGTCAAAACATACACACTTCAGTCAAAACATATACACATATTTGTGAAAATGCTATTAGTTTTCATTTAACCAACACAGTCCTCAATAATCAGACACTATTGCAGCCAGTTTCACACTGCTGTGATAAATAGAAAACACATTTGTAAAAAAACTTAATAGCATGTGCTAGATTTTTGGCCAGTTGTTATGTAAGGGATAATTTAGATGAAAAAAAAATTGTGACAAACCCACAACATTCTTCATGATTAGTTTGAGATATAGGGAGAATGTACACAAATATTACAAATACACTACACAACACTGATGCTGCAGACTGAGTATTTATTTCAATACTTACAGTATTTCTTACCATAATCAGTAATCAACCAACAATGAAATCAATAAAACAAATAAAATCTATAGACAAATAAGTACATACTGCTTTGACTCTGAAGAAAAACTACTGTAAAAGCAACAAGAATACTGTAACTATTCATCATCTCCTCTTTGAGCTTCCCCTCTCATTCTCACTCTTCTTCTTCTTCTTCTTCTTCTAGCTCCTTCCATTTTTGTTGAAGACAGGTGAACTCACCTGCTGCCTTTTATAGCCCACCTGAGTGCTGCGTTTTCAAATTAGCACATCTGTGCTTCCACACCTGGTGGATGTGTTTATCCAGTTCGCTCATTAGTGTGGTCATTGGCAATCCGGGGCTTTGTAATGACAAGGAAGTAACCTCACACTCCTTATCTGTTTCTAAGGTGAGAAAATGCAGACATTGTGTGTAATGTTGTGAAAATCTGAGAAGGTGTTTTGCTCATTGGAGTAGAATTTTGCACATTGTGTGGACATTTTTATTTTAGTGTGTAAACAATTGTAAAAAACTGTAAAAGGCTCTGTTAAGTAAAAGCCATGCATTCAAACTGTTAAAGTATCAAAATTAAAAGCCCTCATTAAGGAAAATTCCCCCGTTGATACATTATAGCTTTACAGTAGATATAAATACATAAAGATATACTTATGTATGAAGAGAAACTAAAATAGCTTGTCCGTGACATTCATTTTTGAGATTCTGACATCGCCCACCGGTTTGTCATCATGACAAAGATAACATGTTCTTCTTCATTTTTCCCACCTTGCCAGAGAGTTACCGGTAGTTATCTGAACAGGTTGAACAATAATTGTCAGTTTGTCAGTGTGGAACACTGACGAATGCTCAAAGGGTGTGCAATGCTAAAACGCTCTAGGGACTTTCTTACTTTCAAGTTTGTGGGAAATATTAGTTGAGTAAAGTTCAAGCAAAAACATCCAACTGTTTAAATGTAAACCACCTACACTATGTTAACAGTAAGTAGCTTTGGTATTCATCATGGTCATCCCATTAAACACAAAGAACTAAGCTGTCAATATCTGGCGATATTTTATATTTCTGTATATACATTTTATTTCCTTACATTTCAGTTATTGTTTTTCTTTTATTACTGCTATTTTTAAATGTTTTGATCTTGTTTTTTTACTGTATGTGTGCACTTTGATTCCACTGCTGATGTGATGCCGTAATTTAAACTTAAAAAAGGTAATAGTTCATTGTATATTAGCGAAATTACACAGGTTTGCATAGCACATTAATTTATTATCAAATGCTCAACATTTGCTGACACATTTCCTCTCAGTACAAAGACATTATTTACATTTGTGGTCAACATTCATGCACAGTATGTACATACGTAAAAATACACAATGCAAGACACACAGGAATTAAAGCACATGACCAAGATCACAGATTCAGCCCATATAAGGAAATGAATCCGGAATTGTATCAAAATATTAACATAAGTACAGCATAAACATATATTTGTATTAACGTTATGAATGATTTATGATAATGACGGAGTGAGAATGCCTTTTCACTGCACAACGCATCCTGTCCACATGATCAAGGCCACACCAGGCTTCTTCTCCCCCTTCTTATGCTCAGGGCTGCATGCGGTGCGGTTGGAAGTTGACGTAGGTGGACCAGGCCTCCATCGGGGGCCACGTGCCGGTGTCATGGTCCTCCTCGGCCTCCTCCTCCTCACTCGATCCATCCTCTCCAGCTGAGCCTTTCTTCTCTGAGTGGCGCTCGTTCCAGGGAACAACCTGCTGGTCCTCCCCCAACGTCCTGGTGGAGGAGCTTGAGTGACAACTGGTGCAGACCCTCAAGCACTTAGTCGGGTGGATGTGTTGGATCACTGCTCGGGTCTTGGAGCATGCAGCGCAGACCACAAACCCGCATTTCCGGCAGTGGTGTCGACGCAGCGTCATGGAGAACCTGGCGGAGCAGCACATGCAGACCACCGAGGCGTAGTCGGGGATCCAGGTGTTGGCGAAGTCAGAGCCGGTCCGGCAGCCACCATTCGCCAGCAGAGCAGACCGGCATTCCTCTATGTGCTGCATCCAGGCCCGCTTCTCCTTCTGGGAGGCAGCTGCCACGTAGAAGGACTTGCGCGGCGTCCGGATCAGCCACTGGTTTCTCATTGATGATCCGTCCTCCAGGTCCTCAAGCTCGGTGTCCTCTGAAAATTAAAAAAGAAAAAATAGGTATGTTACATGTACTAGTTAAATGAGTAAGAAACAATAAATAGTGCCAATAAATAGCAAACAATAACAGTCCTATTGGATTCCAGAGGAACGTCACTCTAAGAGCACCCCAGCTGGTGTTCAAGCTGTAACACTTATGGGAAAAAACTAAACTAAAAACCCTGAATTTGATTTCAGTTCACTCAAAATGTTAATACCAGCCAAGCCATATCTGCATATCTTCACTTATATTCGTTCCAAAAAAGAAGATAATTGAAAATACTTTCTCATCAAGATGGTTTAACATTATTGTGCAGTTTATCTATTTTATAAAAATAAATCTGTGAGTTGTTGATGCAACCTTACATAATGCGTTCCGAATAACCAGTTTGGCAAGACATTTGTGAGTCTTCTTTTTATTCTATAGTTTTATTTGACCAACTGAAAACACCCAATGCATTTTGATTTTGTTATGTTTTGAAATTATAAATAAAAAGAACTTTTGAGAAATGTCGATCTTGTCTGATGTCCGTGTGGCTCACCCAGGCGGATGATCGTCTGCTTCTTGTGCCAGCGGCCGTTCACGATGATGGTGCCGTACACCAGCACGTCGTTGAACAGGAAGAACCTTCTGGGCTGCAGCCCCTTCCGGCTCAACTTCATCAGCCGACCCTCTCCGATCAGATTCCGACCCGGTTCGTACAGCGGCTTCCCCGCCGGCCCGAACGAGTTCTCCACGGCCTGGATCCGCTCCCGGTTGTCCTGCGCGAACAGTAACCGTTTCTTCGTGGTACCCATTTGTGTTCCGGTGACAAGTGAGCGCGAGCCCGTTGTTAGTGTGTTGTTGTTCCGTCCCGCTGCCGAGACGCCTTATAGCGTAGGAGTGCGACAAGTGCCCCTCCTCCAGAGAGTGGGAGCTTTTAGACGAACCCATCTGCGCAGAGCTTCGGCCCTTGCTGCATGTGAAACATCCGCCCTAGGGAGTTTTTTTTTTTCCTCTTCCTTTTTTATATGTGGGGAAATAATATTTTTCATCTTTAAGATGACTTAAAAGAAATCAGAGGTTTCTCCAAACAGCATCTGAAATCGTAAGATGTTTTATGGAAAATAGCCACAGTTTTTCCACCATGCGCCATTACCAACTTTTATATAAAAATGCACCAAATGAATTTACGTTCATTTACGCATACAATATGCAAATTGAAGAAGTTACACATACACTAATAATAACCGTTTGGTGGCCAATACATATTATATATTACATATTATGCAGCAAACTAAATGTCATCAATGTCATGATATAGTGTGACATAAATAACATGTCATAGCATAAGTATGTCATAGAACAGCATCATTTTAACAAAGTACTGGTTGTCTTTACTGTAATTAAAAAAATATCTACATCGACCACAAAGCCTTTGGAGAAAGGGGGCAGGAGAAACAAGTCGCTAGGAATACTAGCCTAGTATTGCGTCACAAAGGTAGGTCATTGAGGTGCGTGAGGGTAGAGGCAGGACTCACACGCAGAGATCAAAAGGAAAATACTTTAATAGTCGAACTGCCCAGAAACTCAAAATACCACAAACGGCAGACCAGGGACGATGAACGTTCGACACCACCAACAGCCAATAGAGACAATGACGCGACAAGGGACAATAGACTGACAGGGTTTAAATAGACAGGGGAGGTGCAGGTGATTAGACACAGGTGAAACAATAAGACACGGCGGACAATCACAGGGGAAGACAGGACAAAACAGGAAGTGAAGTTACCCCAGGAAGACCAGAAACATGAAACTACAAAACAAACCAGGAAGTAAACCCAAACCGTGACAAATCCGTGAAACATTCAAAACGTTACTAATTAATAATACTCGCTGAATATTCTTTCAGTATCAAAATTAAAACACCTAATTAAGGAAAATTACCACGTTTAGTCTTAGTGTCATAAAGTCGTTATTATAGCTTCACAGTAGAAAATACATGAAAGATATTTTTAAAAGAGGGACTAAAATAGCTTGAGTGTCCGTCAACAACATTATCTCTCTCGTTGTTGAGATTGTTGCTGCCTTGCTAGAGACAGGTAAGTTTAACAGGTCTGATTAATTGACAGTTTCGCTGGTGTGGAACACTGACGCATGCTCAAAAGATTCAGTGTGCAACGTGGATAGGGACTTTCTTACTTTTGAGTTTGTGGGAAATACCAGTTATGCAATGCACAACATGTTTATGTAACCACAGAAGGTTCTTTAGTGAGGTGGAGTGCGTTAGCCACAGTAGCAGGCAACTCAATATATATGGCGGCAAATCACTGTCAAAATCCGAGAGCGCAAATCAGTTACATGTGCGCACGTAAATCAAACATCCGGCACCAGACGGCCATCTCCCACGGGATATTTGCTCGTTCGCAAGCGGAGCGTGCACCGACGGCTGCCGATCCGAATGGAGAGGGCGACAAACTCTCAACAGGTGAACCAGGTGAGGGTAATGAGCTGATGATGTGGGAGGATCTGTGTCACGAGCGGGGTGATGTCGAGGAGGTGCGGACCGGAAGCAGGCAGACGCACTCGCAGGAGTTCAGACACAAAAAGGGTTTATTGCTCCAAACACGAAACTCAAAACACCACAAGGGGGCAAAACACAGATCACGACAGGAGACATCAACAGGAGACAATGACTTGACAAGAGACAAAAGACACACAGGGCTTAAATACACAGGGGAGGTGCAGGTGATTGGAAACAGGTGGAAACAATCAGACAATCACGAGGGGAGACGGGACAAGGCAGGAAGTGAAGTTAACCCAGGGAGACCAGAAACATGAAACTACAAAATAAAGCAGGAAACGGGACCAAACCGTGACAATCTGAAATTACAGGAGAGTTAGATACCATGCAGTAAAGATGAAAATTAAACTATGATGTAGACAAATGTGTGACAGGGGTGCGTTAACGAGGTTGGGATGTGGAAGGGGGTGTGTGCCCTAAAAAGTCTAGAAACCGCTGTACTGGGTGATAGGGTCCGTATAACGTTTGTGATCCGGCTGTTCAGAACTTATTAATCCACCGCGTGGTTTAGGTTTAGGTTAGGCACCGTGCCTCCTTGAGTGGTTGGACTCCACTAAACATACGGTCTGGAGCCCGAGAGTGCAGTAGGTAGTGAGCCAACCGGGCTGTTCGAAACTGCAGCCCCTCCTACAGGAAAGGTCCGATCGTTTCCAGCTGACCAGGCAGAGCGATAAGGCTTAGCTCTAGGGTCCCGCTGGTCCAGCAGTTCATAGACCACCCCAATCCCACTACTGCCTGACTCTAACCTTTTCAGCACTTTGTACAGGCTTGACCACTTTTGTGACAGCTTTTGTCTAGCAAGGGCTGGAAGGTCAACCCACACCAGGTCACCTGGCTCATAGGCTGTGTGTTTTATCTGATGATCATAATAGTGCCTTTGTCGAGCACCTGCCACCTCAATGTTGTGTGTAACAGAGTGAAACGCAGCACACAGTCTCTTTAATAAAGAATTGGAGTATTCACTCGGAGTGGCGTTTAAAACCCCTAAAGAGTCTCCAAGCAAGACATCAGCCGACAGATGAGCTTCTCTACCATGGGCCAACGAGAAAGGCGTATGTTTAGTGGATGAGTGAACACTGGTGTTTATGCAAATTCAACCTGTTTCATGTGGTCATCCCATTCACCTCCTGTACACCTGTGGTCTATAGGTATTTTGCCAACTGGTCCTTTATGGTTCTATTGGCCCGTTCAGTAGAACCATGCCACCAGACATTGCATGATAAGGGGATATTCATGTTTTTTGAATTCCCAGGCGGGAGCACAGGTCTTTGACAAGATCTGAGTCAAATTGACGACCCTGGTCAGTGTGCAAACTCTGAGGGACACCGTGGTGGCTGATGTCATCCTCAAACAAACGTTTAGCCACAGTAGTTGCCAGTTGATCAGAAAATGAATACAAGTTGAGCTACTTAGTAAAATAGTCCATCACAACAAGAATATAGCGATTACCACGGCGAGTAAGTGGCAACTCTGTCAAGTCCGTTGCAATCTTCTCAAAAGGCCTAGATGTGATTATGGTTTGCACAGGGGCCTGTTGGTGTGGTGTCCGTGGTCGCCGTGCTTCCCAGGCTGTACATTCAAGATACCATTGAGTTATGTCACATATTTGACGTCATCGTCTTGCTGCACACTACCCGCTCTGTGATTGGTTCTCTATCTCAGGCGAAACGCTCGCAAGGCAGCATGGGAAAACCCAGGCTAAGTGAGAGCATAGACCAAGGAATGCGCTCACCTCAGTAGGGTTTTTGGGGGCAGGCCAGTCCCCCACTTTTTCAATGTTCTTGGGGTCAGGCTTTAGTCCTTCTCGTGAAACGACATGCCCCAAAAATGTCACTTCCTGTACTGCAAAGCTGCATTTCGAAGGTTTAAGTTTGAGGTTAGCGGCTCCGAGTCGATCAAACACCTCTCTCAAATGCTGACTTTACCAAAACTGGTAACGTCCTCTCCCTGTTGTGAAAGCCGTCTTTACTTTATCCTGTTCCTCAAGTTGCACTTGCCTATAGCCTGATGAGAGATCCATTGTGCTGAACACCGCTGAGCCTCTCAGTGTATCCAAGGTGTTGTCTTTTCTGGGCAAAGGGTGGGCATCTTTTACTGTGACTGCATTCAAACCTCTATAGTGTACACAAAAACGCCATGTGCCATGTGTTTTTCTGACCATCACCACAGGTGTTGCCCAGGTCTGTGACTCATTTCCACTATTCTTTTTTCCAACATCTCGTCGACATGAGATTGAATCAATGTTTGCATTTTTGGAGATGTACGATATGCACCCTTCCTAACTGGGGGAGCATCTTGTGTGAGAATGTTATGTTTGACCATGTCTGTATTACCATAATCTGTGCTGGTTTTACTGAAGACATAATGGTAGGACGAGAGCAAGTTGTGGAGGTCAGCTCTCCGGAGCCTAAGAGGATCTTACTACTCATCACTAATAGAGAAAAATAAAAACAACTCCAGGTTTCTCTCTCTCTCTGTTGAGGCATGTATTCCTCTGGACCTCAGCAGTAATGACTTTATGAACTTCTTCAATGATAAAATTCTGACTATCAAAGAGAACATTGATGGTCTCCTGCCCTCAACTAGTGCCGACCCGTCCTCGGATGTAGGAAGCCTGGGTGCAGCAGTGGGCCCTGATGCCTACTTGGATGGCTTCTCTTCCATCACCCTGGATCAACTGACTTCTACAATTTAGGAAGTCTAAATCTTCTACTTGTCTCTTGGATCCTATTCCAACTAAGCTGCTTAAGGAAGTTTTTTCTTTAATTACCACGCCTTTACTGGATATTATGAATATGTCCTTGTTGACATGTACCACAGTCCTTCAAGATAGCTGAAATTAAGCCTCTTCTTAAGAAACCTTCTCTTGCTCCGGAGGTGTTGGCTAACTACAGACCGATCTCTAATCTTCCCTTCCTCTCGAAGATCCTTGAGAAATCCGTCGCAAATAAACTATGTGACTTTCTTCAAAACAATGCTTTGTTCGAGGACTTTCAGTCAGGATTTCGAGTGCATCATAGCACAGAAACAGCCCTGGTGAAAATTACGAATGATCTCCTACTTGCATCGGACCAAGGACTTGTCTCTTTTCTTGTCTTGCTGAACCTCAGTGCCGCATTTGACACCATCGATCATCGTATCTTGCTGCAGAGACTAGAACATTTGATTGGTATTAAAGGAACTGCACTTAGCCTGTTTAAATCCTATTTATCGGATCGATCCCAGTTTGTGCTTGTAAACGGAGAATCCTTGAAGACCACCAATGTTGGTCACGGAGTCCCACAAGGTTCTATGCTTGGACCCATTTTATTTACCCTTTGGGCGACGTTATCAGAAAACACTGCATCAACTTCCATTGTTATGCAGACGATACTCAATTGTATCTGTCGATCAAGCCAGAGGGGACGGAACAGCTCGTTAGACTTCAAGAATGTCTTGGAGACATCAAAACTTGGATGACCTGCAACTTCCTGATGCTAAACTCAGAAAAAAACAGAAGTTATCTTGATAGGCCCAGAGCGCCTTCAAAGTCAGCTGTCACGTGATACAGTTTCTATGGATGGAATTTATCTGGTATCCATCAGCACCGTCAAGAATCTTGGAGTTCTCTTCGACCAGGATATGTCCTTCAACTCTCATATAAAGAAAACTTCAAGGACTGCCTTTTTTCATCTACGTAATATATCGAAAATCAGGAATTTCCTGTCTCAAGGTGATGCAGAAAAATTAGTTCATGCATTTGTTTCCTCCAGACTGGAGTACTGTAATTCTTTGTTTGCAGGGTGTTCTTGTAAATCTCTTAAACCTCTTCAGTTGATTCAGAATGCTGCAGCACGTGTATTAACTAATATAGTATTAACTTAAGAACTAATAAAAGAGACCATATCACGCCTGTATTATCTGCTTTGCATTGGCTCCCTGTTAAATCAAGAATAGAATTTAAGGTTCTTCTCCTCACCTACAAGGCACTTGCTGGTGAGGCACCTTCTTATCTTAAAGAGCTTAACACCATACTGCCCTGCGAGGCAGCTGCGTTCTATAGATGCTAGGTTACTTGTTGTTCCTAGAGTTATTAAAAGTAGGATGGGAGGCAGAGCCTTCAGTTATCAAGCTCCTCTTTTGTGGAACCAGCTTCCACTTTCAGGCACATCCAGCCTCAGTTTCAGCACCCCCAGATCATGACTTAAATCTTTAACAGTATCAGTTTCAATGCTTGAAATGCTGCAATCACATCTCTCTGGCCAAACGCTTCCTGCAAATGCCTCTTTGTTTCCGTATACGAGCTTCGAGTTTCCTGTGGCAGATTATTACAAACAATGAACAGCTGTGGTGAGAATCTAGTAGGTAGCTCCGCTGCTAACACAGTACTCAAATCCACACCACTGTCCTTGAAGCGGGCCTCTTGAATTACCTCGTAGCTGCGTACCCATACTTGAAAAGCCTCACGGCCATCGTTGTGGAAAGGCGGCGGTAAGGAGATGCCCCGCGGCGCACTGGTCGTCGGCGGTAAACCTGGCGTAGCCGCTCCACTTGCGCTGGCAGGTGGCTCACTAGCGGAGAATTAATCATCAGACATTATTATTATATCTTAGCCTAGGCACGGAACCTGTAGGGCTGGGGCACGGTCTCTAAACTCACTCAGCTAACAAGCCCGGGAGAGAGAAGAAAAAAAATAGACCACACTGTGGTGGAAAAGACTAGCTGACTCACTGTATCTCAAGCTAAACTAAGCTAGCGGGTAGCGTGGCTGTCGTTAGCTTTTAGCTTCAGCAACTCACAAAATCGAGCAGAATCCCAAGGGACGATATTCCACCAGAGGACACAATTCCACCGCTGCCACCAGTGTAAGCGACGTGGGTGTATGCTTATGAAAGTATTCAGTCCCACACATTTCTGGGTTTTCTACTCCTGGACTTTTAATCACACTTCTCTTCCCGGTTTTACCCCAACCGACCTTCTTCACTTTCCTCTTTCCCCCCCTCAAACGCCCGAACAGCGCCCACTAGCGTTCAAAATTAACTCTGACAATAAAAAATCACCACAAAGGAAAGAGTAAAACTGTTTTTAGTAGCAGAATGTATGCATTTATATTTCTGTATAGATTGTGACAATTTAACAAGGGCGGTCCAATGTAAATTGAATCGCTTTAAAAAGCGTCTGTTTGAGGCACTTCTCTTCATTTCAGCCATAATTACAACTCACAGTATTCAGTTCATTAAACTTGTGGAAATTTACAATTTGTTGAACGGACTTAAAAACATATACACTTAAGTTGTAAGTGACTGGTGAATGGAGACGAGCAAGCTTGGCGCCGGCAATGTCCCTTGGCCGTGTCGAAAAAGTGTGACTCAATAAAATATGTTTACACCGCCACCGTTGTGTTAATTGCATCCTTCCGGAGCCCTGAGCACCCACAAGGAACCATACTTTTTCCGGACAAGCACAATGGGTGAGTCCCAAGGGCAGCTACTCTTGTGTACAATCCTGGAATCTAGCATGCCTTTTAGCACTGACCTAATTTATTGGAAGAGTTTAGAAGGTATTTGTCTGCTCTGTATAGTATGTTTCACCATATCTCTCTGCCCGTAATCCAAGCGGCTCAAACAATACCTGATAGTCATTAGTCATTTGAACCTACGTGTGTCACTGCAAAGGTTTGCTTATTTTCCTAAAAAAAAATTGAAAAAGTTAATACACAGGTTTGCATAGCACATTAATTTATTATCAAATGCACAACATTTACAGACACATTTCCTCTCTAACAATACGAGTAGAGACATTATTCAGATTTGTAGTCAACATTCATGAATAAGTACATAAGTACAAATACACACTGCAAGACACACAGGAATTAAAGCACATGACCAAAGTCACAGATTCAGCCCATCAAAGGAAAATTAATCCTAAATTGTATCAAAATATTAACATAAGTACAGTATAAACATAAATTTGTATTAACGTTATGCATGATTTATGATAATGACGGAGTGAGAATGCCTTTTCACTGCACAACGCATCCTGTCCACGTGATCAAGGCCACACCAGGCTTCTTCTCCCCCTTCTTATGCTCAGGGCTGCATGCGGTGCGGTTGGAAGTTGACGTAGGTGGACCAGGCCTCCATCGGGGGCCACGTGCCGGTGTCATTGTCCTCCATCTGCTCCTCGGCCTCCTCCTCCTCACTCGATCCATCCTCTCCATCTGAGCCTTTCCTCTCTGAGTGGCGCATGTTCCAGGGAACAACCTGCTGGTCCTCCCCCGTCGTCCTGGTGGAGGAGCTTGAGTGACAACTGGTGCAGACCCTCAAGCACTTAGTCGGGTGGATGTGTTGGATCACTGCTCGGGTCTTGGAGCATGCAGCGCAGACCACAAACCCACATTTCCGGCAGTGGTGCCGACGCAGCGTCATGGAGAACCTGGCGGAGCAGCACATGCAGACCACCGAGGCGTAGCCGGGGATCCAGGTGTTGGCGAAGTCAGAGCCGGTCCGGCAGCCCCCATTCGCCAGCAGAGCAGACCGGCATTCCTCTATGTGCTGCATCCATTCCCGCTTCTCCTTCTGGGAGGCAGCTGCCACGTAGAAGGACTTGCGCGGTGTCCGGATCAGCCACTGGTTTCTCATTGATGATCCGTCCTCCAGGTCCTCAAGCTCGGTGTCCTCTGAAAATCCCCCCGAAAAATTAATGATTAATTAATTAATGAAAAACCCTGAAATATGATTTGATTTTAGTTCCAACTCAAAATGTAATGCAAAATCAGCCTTGTTGAACCATTTTTATATATTTTCTTTTTTCATTGTTCACCTTTGCATGCTGGGATATGCTGCGCCGCAAATGATAGATCCTATAGGCAGGGCGCGATTTGTGGGGAGGGCATAGGGGGGATTTCCCCCCCTCTGCTAAATTATTTTTATCTCCGGGGGGGACAAGGATTTCCCCCCCTTGATAGCGATGACTGCTCGCCTACTTAAACTCTTGAAATCTAACGATCTTCAGTATCAATTTCTGAATGTCACCCAACACAAACACTTTGTAACATTTTAGTGTTCGCAGGGGTGCGCATGTGCGCGTACCCCTGCGCACACGCCAAACTGTCCGTGCGTGTGAAAGTGAGCATCAAGCCAGTTGGACTTTAGATCCCATCGGGGGAATTTTTAATTGCGCTGAGGGGGGAGGGGGAGTCTGTAGCAGAGAGGAACCAGCTCTTTAATAATAAGAGCAGCGCGGAACTGCATTACTGTGAGTGATGGCCTATTACTTTTGTATTGGTTTTGCATATTAACATGCTTTATTTATATTTTATTTGTTATTTATACTAGTACCCTGGGTATATATATAAAAGCTAGATGTCTCGTCCGCGTTGCCGGCCAATGGAGTTGACCAACCGCAGATGGCGGCCATCTTGGTACAGTCATAACATTGTGTTGGTAGTGATACCAATGTACTTTTTAAAGAACCATAACTTGCTCAATTTGAGGATTTGAAAGAAAAAAAACCTTCATTGTAAAAGCATGTTAAAAATGAATGATTATTGATTTATATTAATTAAAGCATAAGAAGTATACAGCTGAAGTTCAAAATACTTACGGGAGAAATAGTTGGAGAGACAGAATAAAGCTTAGAAGAGCAATAGTTGGAACGCATACGAACATTCCAACAATGACAAAAAATGGCTATAATTTGCACCTGTTTGCCTACATTTCAATCGGACGAAAGTGGTCCCTCATAGATGCGTTCCTCACAGCAGCCCCCCTTGATATCAACGTGTGGCTCACCCAGGCGGATGATCGTCTGCTTCTTGTGCCAGCGGCCGTTCACGATGATGGTGCCGTACACCAGCACGTCGTTGAACAGGAAGAAGCTTCTGGGCTGCAGCCCCTTCCGGCTCAACTTCATCAGCCGACCCTCCCCGATCAGATTCCGACCCGGTTCGTACAGCGGCTTCCCCGCCGGCCCGAACGAGTTCTCCACGACCTGGATCCGCTCCCGGTTGTCCTGCGCGAACAGTAACCGTTTCTTCGTGGTACCCATTTGTGTTCCGGTGAGCACGAGTCCGTTCGTTAGTGTGTTGCTGCTGTTGTTGCGCATGTAGTGCGCTGCTGCCGCTGTGTCTTCTTCAGTCTTCTTTTATGTCCCGCAGGCGTTGCACTCGCCCAGTGGAGCTGCAGCTTTAGACCAGCCCATCTCTGCAGAGGCTGGAAGGCGTCACGGACGTCCTTGCCAGGAAGGACTTGGGGCTGGTACAGGTTTATGGAAATACCCACCTCAGTTTTTTAACCATCACCAACTTTTATTTAAAAATGCACTTGACCGAATGTCAGATTATAGTTGCATTCAATATGGAAATTACAGAGGTTACACATGAATTAATAACCGTTTGGACACAACATATATCATTATGACGAAATGCCATTGAAAAGTCATGATATAGTGTGACATAAATAACATGTCATAGCATAAGAATGTCATAGAACAGCATGCTTTTACGAAAGTACACATTTTCTTTACTGTGACTTTAAGACTAATTGATAAATAAACCAAATTTGTTAGGTAGCACATTGTTTTATCACCACGTTTTAGACGAAACAGAATACAGCAAGTCAATAGAGTCACATAATGATGACTTAGTGGTTTTAACAAAGCGACCAATGGCTTTTCCCAGTCTTTTCTACACAAGCTGCTTAGTTTCTACTAGTTATGGAGACATTAAATCAGGCTCAATTAAAGCCAGCCACACGAGCAGACGCCACAATGAACAATCAACAATGTCACACATTCAGAACATTCAGGCTTCAGTGTTCCAGCTACTGACGTGTGAATAATTATCTGATAACGAGATCAAAGTGAAACCTTTGTGTGTCTGTGTGTGCGTGTGTTGGTATTTCCCAAAGAAGCCACACACAGTTGGCATTAAATACATCAAGTAGTGCTGCACACACTGAACCAGGTCAATCGTGCCAATATCGGGTTGGACCGGTTTTCAAATGTGCAGTCAGTAGGTTGTGCTTACTCAGCGGCAGGTGGATGACTTAAGAATGTAGACAAACGGGAATATACGGCCTACAAAAGAGTACAGAACACGTGTGGTAACATCTGGGTCGCTATGTCCGTTCTGCACAGTTTCCGATTATTAACTAAATACCTCCCTGCAGTGCATAATAGTCTTTCATACCTGGTTTGGTGTCAACAGAATAATGTTTCTCCAGGTGTGGATTTCGACGGCAGTAAATGACCTCAAAGGATCTGCCAGTCATCGATCACTGTAGTCAAGCTTCTTCCTCATGTGGCGCCGTGTGTGGCGACACCTCAAAGGTCGATGTTCTTGCTTTGAAATCTCATTTCCAGCCCCGACTTCAGAGAATATATATACAGTGGTATGAAAAAGTTTTGGCACCCCTGATCATTTTCAAGATTTTTCCATACGTTATCATTATCATTATCGTTATCATTTTCCATACGTTATCACCATATCATTGGTTGTTCGAAACCTTTGATGCACGAGTGACTGGACCCTACACTCTTCCACAAGTGGGTCAAAAATGACCCATAAATGGCGTTCGTGCCATTTTTGTCATTTTGGTAAAGAATAAGCACTAGTATAATATTTTGTATTATATTTAGGACCACACAAGAATGATTACATGTTTGAAATATCTTTATTTTTCACTTTTTAACATCAAAAAAAAAAAATTCAGGGTGGCGATGTCAATTATGTTGTACCACAGCACCATGGGCCACCCCTGTGTTTGGCGCTTGCAGGTGTAGATTCCAACCATCTGGTCAGTGGTGTCTACACCTCCTTTTGTCTTGTTGTAGAATGTGATCACTTCTGTTTTTTTCTTTCTGCTATTTTCCTCTACTACTTTGTCGTGGTGCATCGTGCTCAGGATCACAACAGCTTTTGCTTTCTTTCTGACATAGCTGACCATTGTAAGGCTGTTGTTGAATCCAAACTCTGTGCCGTGAACCTCCCTGGACTTGGAAGGCTTCATCAGAGGAGGTATGTCTGTCTTGTTCAGACGTAGAGTCCCCACAATAGTGAGATCCTTCTCCAGAAAATGCTGCGCAAGAGGCACACTGGTGAAAAAGTTATCCATTGTGATGTTGCGACCTGTTTTTCTAAATCTACTACACAACTGCTGGATAATGTTTTCCCCCAGCTTCTTCTGAACTTCTTCACCTCATTGTCTCCCTGTGTAAACTATACCGTCTATTGCATAGGGGATGCGTGCATCACAAACCCAGAAGATCTTTAGGCCGTACTTGGCGGGCTTGCTTGGCATGTACTGTAAGAACTTGCACCTACCCCTAAATGGCACAAACCGTTCGTCCACAGTGACACAATCACTGGGGATGAATCGCTGTCTGCAATTGACCAGGAACAGGTCCCATACACAGCGGAAGGCTGCCATATGGTCTGTTTTCAGTCGGAAGGCTCTGGTCCTCTTATCATCGAAGCGCAAGGTACGGCGAATGTCTTCAAATCTTCCAACAGCCATAGTGGCCTAGTACATGGGATTATGTAGAGCAGTGGTTCTCAACTGGTGGGGTGTGAGAGACCTCCAGCGTACAGCGAGGTCTCTTGACTATCCGCCTGACGAGCTCAGCGGCCGGGCAACGCCAGCTGGCCGTCGCATCGCTTCATGGAGCTTCTCAAGTCCGATGATGGAATCATCCTTTTTCTCGCGCTCCAGCACCTCTACCCCTGGCACGTCTGCCTGCACTCACTCGGTAACAACGTACAATTGCTTTTTTGATGCGTGTTTAGCTCCGTGTGAAATGTCTGCACTTATTACGTCGCTCCGGATAAGAGCGTCTGCTAAATGCGTGAAATGTAAATCTAAAATGAAAACGTGAAGCAAATAGTCACTTCCTAAAACGTTTTCAGAAGTGAGTTTAGTGATTAATAAAATAGTGGAAAATGTTTTGTGATGTTTGGAGGCTCGAAAGCTCGTTTCACTCTGCAGGTACTGTTCTCAACGAGCAGCGGGTGCAGCCGTGAGCTCTCTCTCGTCCTAAAGCACTCACAGGCGGTCAGCCTCTCAGTAGCCTCGCGCAGCAGTCAGGACACTCACACCACTGCGCGTCCAGGCTGCAAATGAATTGCGCGTGTGCATGGCCGCTGGCCTGATAATAACGATGATAATAATAATAATTCTAATAATAAAAATAAAAACAATAAAGCATGTAACCTTATAATTATATAGTAATAGCCTATATGTATGCAAGGTGTAGTGGGGGTGGCGCCGTGAAGGGGGGCCCCGATTACTATGAACCAGCTTTGGGGGGGCCCAGCTTGCAAAAGGTTGAGAACCCCTGACTTAAATGAAGGGAATACACGCTTCATAGTAACGCGATACAGCGGTTGACAAGGCGGTATCGACTCACCTCAACACCGAGAACCTTCACCAGGTCCCGAGGGATCCCGGCTCGAATTAGTGAGTCTGTTGAACCGGACAAACAAAATCAGTGTTACACACAAGCTAACCGAGGTACAAGCAGGGCTCGTTGGCTCTCTTGCATCAGATCATACTTCATAGCGTCTTAGGAAAAGCGATTGGTGTGTGAGGACCCTGATGACGAAGAAACAGAATCTACCAAGAGAGAAACCCAGTCATCCAATCCAGTCTGAAGAATCTCAGAATACACCTAAAAACCCTCACGAGCGACCCAAACTGTCCCCAAGAGAGAATCTTTATCCGTGTCCTGAGAGTTTGATACAACTTTATTTGAAACCAGACACATGGAATGACCTGAATTTCTAAATGTCAGCGTTAGTTATCAAATTCTATTTGGATTAGTTGACTTAAAAAAAAATCTGTCTGTCAATTCTGTCATCCGGAAAAAGCTAATTTTGTTTTTTTGGGACAGGGACAACAACAACGTGGACACAGTCCTAAACTCAGGTATCGGTACATGTTGTGCTCTCTCTAATTAATTGTTTAGCCTCAAGGGAACCAATTCCAAGGTTGTGTGTTGACACAGTATTGTAGTATCAGAACCTGTCTGACGTGTTACTAATGAGACAGTACAGACTGACACACTGACCGACTGACCGATGACCCAGAACAAATGGGGCTGCAATTGTCTTGTATTCCTCACTTTCTACAATCAATTATTGTATTCCCTTAACTCTTCTAAAAGTATAAAACTCTTCTAAAGCTCTGTGTGTTTGACTATTTCTATAACTTAAATGGAATGAAGAAAAATGATCCCCAGTTTAATGTTTACATTATTCAAAGGACTGGTTAAGTTCCTACACAGTGAAATAAAAATAAATTGTATTCAAAGAACTGACCACAAGACAAATCTACTAAACAACATAGCAATTAGCTTAACACTAGTAAAAAAAACATTAATTAATATCACGTAATCTGATATTGACCACAGTAAAATACAGAGGAGCCACATCCAACCTTGTACCCTCGTACAGATAGATGGAAAGAGTGTCATGGGGTTGAGTGAAGGGAGACCAGGGTTGAGATGCAGTAAAGAGTCTTTTAATGAGAAACGGAAATCAGTCCTCAATGATAACTGAACACAAAGTCCACAGGCATCAAACGGAGCCACAGCAGAAATAGGTGGAAAAAAGGAATTTAGGATTGTAGCGCTTCTTCCCATGAGGACGGTGGTCAGGGATCCCAGGGGGTCAGCAGCCAAAGGCAGGCGCCGGTCAGGAACTCTGCAGACAGGCACAGTTGAACGATATGCATGCGCAAAGAGGACAGGACAGAGCTAGAGAGCTAACGTCTCGCAGGGGAGTTCGTGGAATAATCCGACAACAAGACGGGGCTAGGAGGAGGGAATACGGTGGTGACTAAATCAGGCGGAAAAGGTTGCAAGTGGGATGATGATCAGAAGGAAAGGAGAATCAGCTGTGGGAGATAATGAGGGGAGAGAGAGTGAACAGAATGTGTAAGCATAAGGGTGACCAAAAGAGGGAGACAGGGAACAAGAAGGAAGGGGAGCCAGGAGCATAACAAAGACGGAGAAACTAATAATTAAAAACGAAACACTGATAGAACATGGCACTATGTTTCAAACCTATAGACTCCACCGCATTCGTCATGGAGGACATGCAGGTGCTTTTAGAGAAACACATGTAAACAGATGGTTTAACAAAACACCTGTATTTATGATTAATCAAAGTGGTTGATATAAGGCTGTGGAGATGAACAGGTAGTTGGTGGATCTCGATTGGGAACCATCTCAAGTTCACATTAACATCCGCTGCTTACTTCTGTTCAGTAGGTCACACATGCCTCTCTCAAGATGTCCTGTAAACCAAAAAATGAGACTGAAGACAAAGAAGGTTATTTGATTAGATAAGGTTGTTAAAACATGAGCTACTCGACACAACCTAATCATCGTTTGAAGGAACAGTGGTTTTCTCGATTTGGATACTGACACGGTTGCTTGATACGTTTTGTTATTCTGCTTGTACATTTTTTGATGTTCTGATAAACTCATATAATCATTAATTACTGCCAAAGTAATGTCTATATTCAGTGACAGGACCAATACCTCTCCTTCTCCAATGATGCTGCTCTGCGTGACCTTTGACCTCGCCATGGTAGTGATTGATAAATATATAAAGCAGTCTGCCACCTTAACATTAAAAGTATGGGAATGTGTTTTTAAAAAGTGTGAGTGTGTGTTTGTGTAACATGATGAGACGAAGAGGCAATATGGCTGCACATTAAGGCTTCAAACTGAGAGGAAGGTGAAACCCTCGAGGGAATCTCGCATGAAAAAAAACCAAAGAGTCTTTGGATTTTTGCAAATGATTTATTTAAAATATGTTTTTAGATATCTTCATACAACAGTTTAAAAATTGCAGATGGAAATACAAGCTGCATCTCTAGATAATAAAAATATCAGATGCATAAAGGAATAGTGGCTCAAGGCGGGGCTCCATTGCCCGCCATGAATCAGCCGCCCCAGTGACTCAGTATTTAAATCACACAGACAAATCTATTAGTCTCTAGAAAGTCACTGCCGCATTTGTCAACCCTAAATGCATCCGGTCAAACTCAAGTCCCGTTGGTGTTGTGGAAGCCGTCTTACCCCATCTTTGGGATCAATCTTTACTTGCCAGTAACTTGAAGCAAGGTCCATTGTGGAAAACCCATTTGGCTTTGGAAAGGATATGAGGAATTCTTCAGCCCGAGGAAGCCGGGTAACTGGCATCTTTCCTGGTAACTGGCATCTTTCTTGGTAACTGTATTCAGCTTCCTGTAATCTAGACAAAAACACAGGGAACCATCCCTTTTCCGGACAAGCACAATGGGTGAGGCCCAAGGGCAGCTACTCTTGTGTACAATCCTGGAATCTAGCATGCCTTGTAGCACTGACGCAATTTCTTGGAAGAGTCCTTCTGAACTCTTCCAAGAAATTGCGTCAGTATTTGTCAGTACTTTTCCTTATAGGTGGGGCTCCTCCTGTCGGTATACTGTAGTATGTTTCACCATATCTCTCTGCCCGTAAACCAAGCGGCTCAAACAATACCTGATAGTCATTAGTCATTTAGACCTACATATGTCACTGCAAAGTTTTTCTTATTTGCTAAAAAAACAGTCATTTCTGCAGATATATCTGTCCATATTATTTAACGTTTCTGTATATATATATAATTTAATTTCAGTTATTTTATTACTATTTTTTAAATAATTTTATGTTTTTTACTCTATGTAAAAAACTGCACTTCCACTGCTGATGTGATCCCGTAAAATTGTTGTCCTCTTATATCTTCTATCAAAGTCACAACTAATGCAGACTTATTGGAAGTGTTCATAAAGGGCTCAACATTTACGAAACAGCACACAGTTTACATGGGCGGAGCCATTAACCAGACTTGCATGTTTCTATGTTGAAAAAAGGTAATAGTTTATTGGATATTAGTGAAAATACACAGGTTTGCATAGCACATTAATTTATTATAAAATGCTCAACATTTGCTGACACATTTCCTCTCAGTGCAAAGACATTATTTACATTTGTGGTCAACATTCATGCACAGTATGTACATACGTAAAAATACACAATGCAAGACACGCAGGAATTAAAGCACATGACCAAGATCACAGATTCAGCCCATATAAGGAAATGAATCCTGAATTGTATCAAAATATTAACATAAGTACAGCATAAACATATATTTGTATTAACGTTATGAATGATTTATGATAATGACGGAGTGAGAATGCCTTTTCACTGCACAACGCATCCTGTCCACGTGATCAAGGCCACACCAGGCTTCTTCTCCCCCTTCTTATGCTCAGGGCTGCATGCGGTGCGGTTGGAAGTTGACGTAGGTGGACCAGGCCTCCATCGGGGGCCACGTGCCGGTGTCATTGTCCTCCATCTGCTCCTCGGCCTCCTCCTCCTCACTCGATCCATCCTCTCCATCTGAGCCTTTCCTCTCTGAGTGGCGCTCGTTCCAGGGAACAACCTGCTGGTCCTCCCCCAACGTCCTGGTGGAGGAGCTTGAGTGACAACTGGTGCAGACCCTCAAGCACTTAGTCGGGTGGATGTGTTGGATCACTGCTCGGGTCTTGGAGCATGCAGCGCAGACCACAAACCCGCATTTCCGGCAGTGGTGTCGACGCAGCGTCATGGAGAACCTGGCGGAGCAGCACATGCAGACCACCGAGGCGTAGTCGGGGATCCAGGTGTTGGCGAAGTCAGAGCCGGTCCGGCAGCCCCCATTCGCCAGCAGAGCAGACCGACATTCCTCTATGTGCTGCATCCAGGCCTGCTTCTCCTTCTGGGAGGCGGCTGCCACGTAGAAGGACTTGCGCGGCGTCCGGATCAGCCACTGGTTTCTCATTGATGATCCGTCCTCCAGGTCCTCAAGCTCGGTGTCCTCTGAAAATTAAAAAAGAAAAAATAGGTATGTTACATGTACTAGTTAAATGAGTAAGAAACAATAAATAGTGCCAATTGATAGTGTGGTATCCTGATAATCATGTTGCACTACCACTCCATACCACAAGAGGTTCAGTTGACCTTCAGTGTCATTAGGTATATTGAGTTAATGATGATATACTAGAAAGATGAAGTATAACCCGGTGTAAGGATGCCCTGTCACGTTGTCAGTCTTTCCTTTAGGATTTTTTTTAGCAGTGGGGGCAGGTCTGTCGGAACAACCCCCACCCCCCAACCCGCCCGCCGCCACCACCCTCACCGGGAAAAGGGTTACGTATGAAACTGGGCTGACACTTTGCTGCAACACAAATAATATATTTATTACTTAAATATATTTGAGGCACTTAACATCTACAAATCATTCATAATGAAACAAATTCATTTGTGTGCCTTGCTGTGCACACATTTCATTTAAAGATAAGACCAAGGCTCGGTCATAGGGGAATTCAGAAAGAGGTGGGCCATTGATGCCGAGTAGCATACATGCTGCTAGATGGTCCCCCTGCAGCCTGTTCCTTAAGTCTGTTTACACCTATAAAGGAATTTTTAAAAATGGAGTGATATTGATAGCCAAACAATCTTTCATTTCACATTAACTTCATCGTGGAGAAATCTCTCTCACAGTTGACACTTGATTGGCACTGTGAGGGCAATGGCCGCCAGCTTACTGAGGGAGGGGTAGATTTGACACCACTCATCGTGCTGGAATGCTAGTTTGCTCATTATAGTATATAGCAAATAATACTAATAATAATAAACCCACTATTAATTACATTATCCTAATGCAGTGTAATTACTTCAGCATGTAAATTATGCATCTAAAAAACAAACGCGAGGAAGGGCTTTCAGCAATCGCTCGTGCAATTTAGCTAGCAGGTGAAGAATACAAACAGCTAAAATCACCAGTTAACTTGATTTATATTAGCAAGAACTATAGACCAATACAATATCAGGCTTAAATTATTCCAGGGGTGAAAGTAAGCCGGTACTGGCCGGTACGGCGTACCGCTAAGCTATTCGGAGCCGGTACGCCGTACCGGAAAGCAAACTGTACTGTCTCCGAAAAATATTGCGCTTTCAGCATCACAACACAACTGCCAACGTCGCGAGAGTGTATGCGGACGTTCGGCTCCTCCCTCCGTCAGCCCGGCCGCCGACCGCTACCGCCCCCGGCCAACCCGCCCCCGGCAGAGAAGGAGACAAAGTGTTGGGACCCCCTGCTCTATATGGTAGTACCACCAAGAAATAAAAACTACTTCCACCCCTGCTTATATCACAGGACGCACACACCGACTCAAGTTCTTCTCCAGAAAGCTGCGGTCTCTTTTTTCCTTTCTCTCCCTTGTCAGCCTGGTGGTGCGCGTGCGCGCGCCCGCTCGCTGTGTGAAGCGCGCGTCTCCGACACGCTGATAGGCGGCTTTTCGCTTTTGTACCGCGGCGCGCTATTCTGATACCGTGGCGGCAGAAATGTAGCCGTGGCGGGCCGCCACTACCAAATCAACGGAGAGGAAACACTGCGTTGTACTGAAATAAATAATAACTATGATTATCGTGAGTGATTCAGTCTTTCAAACACTGCAGTTACCAAAGATACCAAAGATACCAAAGATTCATAGGAAAGCTGTTATTCAAGCTGTAACACGGTGCAGGATGCACGTCAAACGCACGAATGGGAAAAAACTATTTCGATCCTGTCTGATGTCCGTGTGGCTCACCCAGGCGGATGATCGTCTGCTTCTTGTGCCAGCGGCCGTTCACGATGATGGTGCCGTACACCAGCACGTCGTTGAACAGGAAGAACCTTCTGGGCTGCAGCCCCTTCCGGCTCAACTTCATCAGCCGACCCTCCCCGATCAGATTCCGACCCGGTTCGTACAGCGGCTTCCCCGCCGGCCCGAACGAGTTCTCCACGACCTGGATCCGCTCCCGGTTGTCCTGCGCGAACAGTAACCGTTTCTTCGTGGTACCCATTTGTGTTCCGGTGAGCACGAGTCCGTTCGTTAGTGTGTTGCTGCTGTTGTTGCGCATGTAGTGCGCTGCTGCCGCTGTGCTCGTGCAGTCTTCTTTTATGTCCCGCAGGCGTTGCACTCGCCCAGTGGAGCTGCAGCTTTAGACCAGCCCATCTCTGCAGAGGCTGGAAGGCGTCACGGACGTCCTTGCCAGGAAGGACTTGGGGCTGGTACAGGTTTATGGAAATACCCACCTCAGTTTTTTAACCATCACCAACTTTTATTTAAAAATGCACTTGACCGAATGTCAGATTATAGTTGCATTCAATATGGAAATTACAGAGGTTACACATGAATTAATAACCGTTTGGACACAACATATATCATTATGACGAAATGCCATTGAAAAGTCATGATATAGTGTGACATAAATAACATGTCAGAGCATAAGAATGTCATAGAACAGCATGCTTTTACGAAAGTACACATTTTCTTTACTGTGACTTTAACACAAAATGATAAATAAACCAAATTTGTTAGGTAGCACATTGTTTTTATCACCACGTTTTAGACAAAACAGAATACAGCAAGTCAATAGAGTCACATAATGATGACTTAGTGGTTTTAACAAAGCGACCAATGGCTTTTCCCAGTCTTTTCTACACAAGCTGCTTAGTTTCTACTAGTTATGGAGACATTAAATCAGGCTCAATTAAAGCCAGCCACACGAGCAGACGCCACAATGAACAATCAACAATGTCACACATTCAGAACATTCAGGCTTCAGTGTTCCAGCTACTGACGTGTGAATAATTATCTGATAACGAGATCAAAGTGAAACCTTTGTGTGTCTGTGTGTGCGTGTGTTGGTATTTCCCAAAGAAGCCACACAGTTGGCATTAAATACATCAAGTAGTGCTGCACACACTGAACCAGGTCAATCGTGCCGATATCGGGTTGGACCGGTTTTCAAATGTGCAGTCAGTAGGTTGTGCTTACTCAGCGGCAGGTGGATGACTTAAGAATGTAGACAAACGGGAATATACGGCCTACAAAAGAGTACAGAACACGTGTGTTAACATCTGGGTCGCTATGTCCGTTTTGCAGTTTCCGATTAACTAAATACCTCCCTGCGGTGCCAACGCAAGCACACCTTTTGAAGCTTTAAACTTCATAAACGATACTAAGGAGAGACTTTTACAAGAGCTACTTAAGTTCCTTTTCTCCATCAACTCCAGACTTCTGAAAAACCGCACTGAAAGTAACAGACTGGCTCTGGTGGACGGATTCTGTGCACTCAAGTTTAATCGGGGCAGAGCGTAAGACCCACACTTTAGCTGTTTGACGCTAAAGAGTAAAACAGACAAGTGGTGGCGATACTTTTATTTGAAGAATATTCATGTTTTTTTCTATTACACTGTTAATTTTTTGGTCTCAACAACGTGAAGCAGCCGTGTAAAGGCCAGAGCAGGTTATAATCTTAAATGATCAAAAAGTGTGCATTTCATCTCAGAAACATGAGGCAAAAAAAACAACAGAATCAATAAATACAAGCAGGAAGCGGGACTGGAGTGGCCTGCTGTGTGGTTAAAGAGTCCACTCCGTAACATCCCGGTACAGCGCAGAGTGAGACGTGATCGCCTCACGCACAGTTCAGGTTCCTGATAACAGCCTGAGGACTGGACACAGCCGCTCACCCAGAGGACACAACACAAACAGTGCACCGTCTGAAGAGCGCTCCCAATGACAGGTAAACCTTTTTGCCTTCATAATAAAGCACCGCCTATTTGTCCGTCTTTCTTATCTGGTTTGGTGTCAACAGAACAGTGTTTCTCCAGGTGTGGATTTCGAGGGCAGTAAATGACCCGAATGGATCTGCCACTCATCGATCGCCGTAGTCACACTTCCTCCTCATGTGGCGTCGCGCCGCGTCGTGTGTGGCGACACCTCACAGGTCGATGGTTCCTCTCGCTTTGAACTTCTTGGCCGAGCGCTCGCTGGCCCGGTGCTCAAACTTGCTGCCGTAGATGTGGGAGACGAAGCCGTTGATCTCCACCGCGAACACGCTGTTCCTCTTCGGGATCACTGAACAGAGAGCAGGGCGTCAAAGCGGGCCGCCAGAGCAGAACATTGTTCAGCAAGGAAGAAAAAAAAAAGCTGTATTTCATCAAAATTGAATTAACTTTTCCAAAAGACTTTTTAGAGAATAAATGTAGCAGCAAACAGCAATTTCTATTTGAAATGTTTAGTGGAGTGAAGTCTACCTGAGTAGAACCGTGTGTTTATTGCCTGTGCCTTTAAAATAAAAAAATAAATAATAATATTATACATAGTTGTTTCGTGTTGTTGTGTTTTGTAACATGGGGCTGGCGTATGTCAGAGACAGCTTAACTGTTTAATATGGCATTGGTGCGTCTAACCCTTTCAAACACCTTGTCGTCATCTCAGCTCCATAGACGTTGGACACTTCTTCGAACATTGTGTGTTTGTCTGTGTTTTGCCAGTCAGATAAAGCCATCTCTTCATAAGCTCAGATGATGGCACCTCTCTCAATGTACCGCCGTGTGAAAGTTGCGGCCAGGTGACACTCTGCTGGACACAGCGCACATGGCGCCACCCGTCGCGTTGTGGACGGCGGTCTTACCTTTCAGCTTGTCTTCTTTGGTGATGACTTTAAAGATGTGTTTGAACTCTTGGACGAGAATCCCTGTGGCGCCGACATACGATGGGCATTTCGAGCGGACCACTACCAGAGAGAGACAGAGCAAATCATCGACATGATGATACGCCATTCAGTAAGTCACATCGACAGGGGCTTAGTGAACCACTCGTAACCAAGCAGATAGATGAAACACTGACAGCGGTTCCAATACTTGAATTTCTATGTCTCCTCAATGAGGTGGTAGTAACATCTGGAAGGATGTGGGCTTTACACACATTACATACTACAACATCTAGCCATTGTTGTTGCCATTGTTGCACCTCCAGCGGTGTCTTTAGATGTACCTGTGAGGATGGCACCGTGGAAGTCTGCCTTCAGAAGCTTCTGCTGCACAAACTGCGGACTGCTGTAAAAACCACAAGGCGGCGTGAGGGCTTCGGACATCGCTTCAAAAAAAGCCATCAGCGAAGCAGGCGCCGTTTCTGCAGTGATTTACCACGTCGCTGTCAGTCCGTTGCACAGGTCGATGACGTACTGTCTCCACAGCTCATGCAGAGGCAGGAAAAGCTCGTATCTGTACAATAAAAAGAAGTGATGCTGGGAGAACGAGAGGGACAAAGGAAACAACTCTATGTGCATTAATGTCAACAACACAGTTGTGCCCCCCCCCCCCCCCCCCCCCCTCCCCCCATCGGGCCCCTCGTCCTTCAGCAGGCACCACCAACCTCTGGTGCTCAGGCTTCAGGTGGAAGACCTTCATCGCCCTCTTCTGCCGAGCGTTCAGTCCTTTGGCCTTCTTGCTCTTCCTCTTGGACTTGTCCTTCTTGGGCCGGCAGTAGTCCAGAATCACCGCCTTGTGAGTCAGCAGCATCTTTGCGTCGTTTCTAGAGTCCTGCCGCATGTTGTTGTTCAGGAAGGCCCGGGTGAAGGTCCCGGCTTGAGAGTCGCTCCGAGACTGGAAATGAGATGACAAATTTACTTTGTTTCTCTTTCCTCCAGTAGGGGAGGTACTTTACAAAGCTTTTTTGGAGATTGGCATTAATTGCTGGTTTTTAAATGACATGAAGATATTCATTTGACTATTGTTGTCATTGACTCAAAATGGAGGAAGGCAGCAAATCCCTCCCATTTTAACAAGGTGGAAACAAGCATTTTGTTTACCGTAATGTTTTTGAGGAATAATTTACAAAAACAATGAAATCAGTATCAAGATTTATGATCAAGTATCATTTTCTCTTTGCACTTGTGGAATACACACTTCATAGTAACGCGATACAGCGGTTGACAAGGCGGTATCGACTCACCTCAACACCGAGAACCTTCACCAGGTCCCGAGGGATCCCGGCTCGAATGAGTGAGTCTGTTGAACCGGACAAACAAAATCAGGTGTTACACACAAGCTAACCGAGGTACAAGCAGGGCTCGTTGGCTCTCTTGCATCAGATCATACTTCATAGCGTCTTAGGAAAAGCGATTGGTGTGTGAGGACCCTGATGACGAAGAAACAGAATCTACCAAGAGAGAAACCCAGTCATCCAATCCAGTCTGAAGAATCTCAGAATACACCTAAAAAACCCTCACGAGCGACCAAAACTGTCCGCAAGAGTTGGACAGAATCTTTATCTGTGTCCTGAGAGTTTGATACAACTTTATTTGAAACACACGAATGACCTGAATTTCTAGTTAGTTATCAAATTCTATTTGGATTAGTTGACGTAAAACAATCTGTGTCAATTCTGTTATCTGGAAAAAGCTGATTTGGTTTTTTTTGGGCAGGGACAACAACGTGGACACAGTCCTAACCTCAGGTATTGGTACATGTTGTGCTCTCTCTAATTTAATTGTTTAGCCTCAAGGGAACCAATTCCAAGGTTGTGTGTTGACACACGAACAGTATTGCAGTATCAGCACCTGTCTGATTATGTCATTATGTTACTAATGACTAATGAGACATAGTACAGACTGACACACTGACCGACTGACCCAGAACAAATGTGAACGATCAGACAGTATGAGGACATTGGGAGAACGATCGGCTTCCTCTGTACAGGGAGCAGCAACACGGTGCAGACTGAATGTTACACAAATCCATCGCAGATGCTCTCGGTGGTCATCGCGTGGTTTGTGCTCGGCGCATAGACCCTGCCGTCGTGACGTCATCCGTGGGTTTGTGGACAACCGTCTTTAATGAAGGGTTTTTAAATGAAAATGTTTCTGAATTGCACCACTGATTTAAGTCCGCGTACCGTTGACTGGAACCCCGTAATGTCACACGCAGCACGTGGTGACAGCGAGAGGCGGACTAAACATTTCACGCTAGCTGGATCGGAAACGAGGCTTCGCGTGAGTTAGTGGGGTTTGTGTGTGTCCACGTTAAGTAACACCTACTTTAACCCAGCACTCCTGAAAATGGACCTACCGTCAATCTCCATTCGTAGGCTTCACGTTGAGGAACTGAACACTTTCCAATAGCCAAAAGAAAACTGTCCCACACATGTGTTTTGATTGTAAAACGAGTTCCCTTCCGCTTCTTTCTTCTTCTGCGCACGTGCCGGCTGACTCTCGGCTGTGAGGCGCAACAGAGCCCCCTGCCGTCCGTGCAGCGCATCACAAGCCCTAATTAGCAGCTCTAGATTTACGACACGATTGAATAGCCTTTTCAAAAAGTAAAGGCTAATTTCCTTCTGGTTGCGTCAGGCTGCAATTGTCTTGTATTCCTCACCTTCCACAATCAATTATTGTAATCCCTCAACTCTTCTAAAAGTAGTCTAAAAGTCAAACTCTTCCAAAGCTCTGTGTGTTTGACTGTTTCTATAACTTAAATTGAATAAAGAAAAATGATCCCCAGTTTAATGTTTACATTATTCAAAGGACTGGTTAAGTTTCTACACAGTGAAATAAAAATTAGTAGATTTGTCTTGTGGTCAGTTCAACTTAACAACATAGCAATTAGCTTAACACTAGTAAAAAACATTCATTAATATCACGTAATCTGATATTGACAACAGTAAAATACAGAGGAGCCACATTTAAACTTTTACTCTCGTACAGATAGATGGAAAGACGGAGAAACTAATAATTAAAAACGAAACACTGATAGAACATGGCACTATGTTTCAAACCTATAGACTCCACCGCATTCGTCATGGAGGACATGCAGGTGCTTTTAGAGAAACACATGTAAACAGATGGTTTAACAAAACACCTGTATTTATGATTAATCAAAGTGGTTGATATAAGGCTGTGGAGATGAACAGGTAGTTGGTGGATCTCGATTGGGAACCATCTCAAGTTCACATTAACATCCGCTGCTTACTTCTGTTCAGTAGGTCACACATGCCTCTCTCAAGATGTCCTGTAAACCAAAAAAGGAGACTGAAGACAAAGAAGGTTATTTGATTAGATAAGGTTGTTAAAACATGAGCTACTCGGCACAACCTAATCATCGTTTGAAGGAACAGTGGTTTTCTTGATTTGGATACTGACACGGTTGCTTGATACGTTTTGTTATTCTGCTTGTACATTTTTTGATGTTCTGATAAACTCAGATAATCATTAATTACTGCCAAAGTAATGTCTATATTCAGTGACAGGACCAATACCTCTCCTTCTCCAATGATGCTGCTCTGCGTGACCTTTGACCTCGCCATGGTAGTGATTGATAAATATATAAAGCAGTCTGCCACCTTAACATTAAAAGTATGGGAATGTGTTTTTAAAAAGTGTGAGTGTGTGTTTGTGTAACATGATGAGACGAAGAGGCAATATGGCTGCACATTAAGGCTTCAAACTGAGAGGAAGGTGAAACCCTCGAGGGAATCTCGCATGAAACAAAACCAAAAATTAAATCACAAATCAAGTCTTTGGATTTTTGCAAATTATTTATTTAAAATATGTTTTTAGATATCTTCATACACAGTTATAACAGTTCAGAAAATGCAGACGGAGATACAAGCTGCATCTCTAGACAATAAAAATATCAGTTGTAGTCCAATTCCCTATACATCCATATTTAAATCCCTGTTTTTCATTGAAAATAATCTGCATTTGAACTTTAGTAACACCAAGGCACCTTTTCCCTTTCTAAAAAACAAACAAAAAAACCCCACACACTTGACTATATGGCAGTTTTCACAAGGATGATAATCCCTACACAGCCTCCTCCCTCACCAGCACCACAAACACCCCCAGAGCATCTGCCCCTTTCAGACGTGTACATCAAACCTCGGAGACAAAGAAGGAAACTCTACATTTACTCGCTTTTGTTTCTGGTTCCAACAGCAGGATGTCAAAACGAGGAACAAATGAGTCAAAGTGAGCCCGGGGTGACGCGTGGGGCACCGTGGGTGGAATCCAAGTACTTCGGCCTACTTCCTGGTGCTGTGGCCCGTTTGAGCAGTTATAAAAACAGGCAACAGATGCCAATGTCACATCAGAGCAGAACAGCTGAAGCTGGCGCGCAACGTCAGACGTCCGTCCTTTGAATCCTATCATCCAAACGCAACACGAGGTTTCCACGCGGGCAGAACTTTGTGTCAACAACGTGACTTCATCTCCGCGGTCTATTGCATACACACAACGGCTGCAGCGGGGGATTGCAGGTGTGGGGCCTCGCTTATTGTTTGTGCAAAACACAAAGCCTGAAGTACATGTTTGTGTAACTCCAACCTGCCAGCAGATGTGTGCGAGTCATTTTATTATCAAGAACTGTGTGTGTTGTAAAACCTGCTTTGTTTCACAGTGTGACCGCCTCCAGGGAAAGATACAAATCGGCTGTGTATTTGTACACAAGCAACAAAGGTAGCAGCAGCTTCTATTTTTTTTACATACATTCTTTGCTGACCCATGTGCCAGAGTGTGATGGTAGGGTGACAGTATACTTGGAAAAACCCCACATGTCAAAGTTGCAGCCAGAAGCAACGTGAGTGTAAATGCTTGATAAGACACACCGTGCAACTCGGAGACTGACATATCCTTTAACACAGCCTTGTCCAATCAGAAGGTGGCTCCGCCCTAAAGTATACCCTCCCTTATGCTCCTTTATCATTTTAAACTGACATCATACTGTATCGAAAAACGGAAACTAGATAGAGATTATAAAGTTTAGGTTAAAATTCACTTATTGTAATTTGCTTTGGAAAAAGTGTCACCTAGATGACATGTAATGTAACAAACTCACGATTACAATGATTACTTAAGGAATAAATTAAGAGCGAAGTAGTTATTTTTTCATTGACCTGGATGTTTTTGCAAAGAGAGGAGTCGCCCCCTGATGGCCAGTAGCAAGAACGCATGTTTAAGGCACTTCTACATTGTTGTGGATATATTGGTACAGTTTTTATTGTTGAGTTTTCGATCTGCATCTTTCTTTCCACAATATATATATATACTTTTTTTTTCTTTCTTATCATCTGGAGAAATAAATCTTGCCCTTTATTTTGAAGTATTTTACTCCAGTGAATAACATCTCAAATAATCTTATTTGGATTCACCATTCAGTATATCATTTTTTGTTTTTGTCACAGTTTGATTAAATTCTTGAGCAGTTATTGTGAAGACATTAACAAATACTAAAGAGAATCCCTGCATGCAATTGTGGTTCATCAATAACTTCACCGTAACACGCCTTCCATACGTGTTTCAGCAGAAGTCCTTACATATTAAAATTTTTTAAAATACAGTTGTGGTGTAAAACTGACATCTTAGTGCTTCCACCACAGCACCAGTCTGTTGACCCACAAGTGCATGTAGGAGCTGCTCTGTGTGTGTGTGTGTGTGTGTGTGTCACCAGTGTAGGTGTAAGTGGGGGTGTAGGTTTAACTGACACAGTAATTCCTCTTCGGTTGGCTCCTGGATCTGCTCTCTGCAGAGGAAGAGGAAGTGATGTGATGTGAAAAGCAGTGATGTTTTTAAATGACCTACAACAAACCGGCAGCAGCAGCAACCTACCTGAACATGAGCTGAACAGATGTTTCATATCCGATCCTCTCCACATCTGTAACCGAGCAGCGGTGACTACGGTCCCACTTGTAGATGAAGTTCTGCCAGGAAACAAAGGGCTTGTTACAACATATCACATTGAAAGATGTGTGTGTGTGGTGTTTCATTTTGATTCATTCGAGTAAGGAAAGCTTTAGCAGCATCACACTGAAAGCATTTAACCCGCAACACACTCTGACTCTGACTGCAACACCTCATTAGAAATGCATTTACAAAAAAGGTCAGCGGATCAGTTTGAAATACTGCTGGTATAAAAGGGAACAAGAAGGAGCAACCACATATGGAAAAGGCCCTGACTTCTTTGATAAACATTCAAGTCTTTGTTTTGGCACTTCCAGTACTGTGAGACCAGTAGCAAGTTACCACCAGTGAATAGTGTCACCAAATCAACCGCAACTCGAGTCTTAAGGATCGAGTCTTAAGGATTTCTTAACTGCATCAAAACATTGAACTGGCGGGTTTTTCTGTGGTGTTGCTCGTTATAAAAAGTCATGAATGACCGTATGCGTCTGAGGGGAACTGACCTCTAAAATGACCGCCACAAACAAGTTGACCCACATGACCGAGGAGGTGAGCCACCAACACACAAAGTAGATCTTCGACCAACTGGGGGAAAAAAAAGAAGAAAAAATAAATCAAAACACGCTCTTCAGCATCGTCATCGTCCGTCCCCCCCCAGCTGCACGCGCATGTCGAACATCTACTTACTCCGTGGTGTGCCGGCTGTATGCTTCCAGGAAGGCCTGCCAGTTGTTCACCACCATGACATTGTACAGCAGCATGATGGCGGCCTGGGAAGGAAGGAGTGGGGGGGGGGGGGGGGGGTGAACCATCAATCACTGTGAAGGATTGCGTACGACAGGGGAAACCCAGCTGACGGAAAGCAAACAGGTCTTGTTACTCACAGCAAAGTCGTCAAAGTTGTTTGGCCAGTATTCCAGCTGCTCATAGGTGCCACACTGCATGCTGACGTTAGACGTGATATTCTCCATGGAGGTATTGGAGAGCACACTGCGATGCACACAAACACACAATAAAGGCTGGCTCAGATTCATTTCGATTGCTTTATGCAACAAATACAGCTTACTGATTTAATCTGAAACCAAAAATGCAGATTTAGCTTCTAACTAATCTACATCTGCAGCCCCTGGGAAGGTGAGAGGGAAGGATACCCAGAGCAGAGGAAGCTCATACCTCATCTCTGAGGGAGGTGTGATGGCTCCCTCAAACAGCCAGATGCCAAACACAGCAAACACGTAGTACACCACCTGCAGAGAAGGCGGAGCAGATGTCAAACCATTCCCCCTGTTGGACTCTCTACTATTAAATGCAAACGGTTAGCTGAAAACTTGACGATGCATGAGCACAAGACAAAATAAACAGTTTTGTCATGGTGGAGCTTATTGAGACCATGAACTCATGAGCACAATGTTGACTGAGGGAATAAGTCAAGTGAGAAGTAGGGACGTTTTCTTATAGTACTATCAGAATGTAGCCTGGGTTTTCCCAGGCTCCCTTGCGCGGGCAATTTAATTCGCGCTGCAAGGCAGCCTGGATTCCATGGAGCAAATTTTCGCCTGAGATAGGGGACCAATCACAGAGCGGGGAGGGTGCAGCAAGACGATGAATTCGAATATGCGATCTGACGGATCGCCTTTTTCCGCGTACAACTTCTGTCGCTCTACATACGTCATCGGGTTTAATTTAAACGATTGGCTATGAGCTAGGAACAGGCGCATTTGACAGACATTCGTGGCGCCCAATAAACTGCTCTGGGCATTCGTAAACCACGCCTCCAATACGAGGAAATGAACATGTGGTTTCCAGACCCCGTCTCAGTTGAGATGAGGGGATGACGTTAGCCAGGCTAATCAGAATGATTTTTTGCAACCCAATGAGTCGCCCCCTGATGGGCATTAATAAGAATGCAGGCTAAAGGCACTATGTGCATAGGCTTCATTTTTCAGAGGCGGAGGTCAGCGCCGTGTGTCCAGGTGAACAGGTCGCTCAAAGCGAACATACTGGTTCTTGCTTCCAGGTGATTTTACACTAATGAAAACGCTATTGCATTCAGTAAATCCTATGCAATGGTCCTTAGTATTAACTCACCATCAGTATCCCTGCAAAGGCTCTGAGGTTCTTCAGCAGGTCCAACAGGGTGCTTGCGACCAAAGCCATGAGCTGACCAAGAGGAGGGGAACAAGGCACAGCTCATTACATTTACAGTTCCTATTAATGAACATGTGTAGCTTGAGAGAGGACACAATGCTGGATTGTGAACCGGTTATTATCATAGGACACTCCACAGGACAATGTCTAGAAAAGACTATTTTGTTTGTCTCTTGCATACCTTGATATCAGGGATGATACGCAGGAAGCGGAACACAATCAGCATGTTGATCAAACGAACCATCTCCCACAGAGACAATATACTGTGAGAGGAAGGGTCCCTGTTGTGACACACACACACACACACACACCAGTCAACAGCTGATTTGCCATTTTAAAAGACGCGTGTCTCCAACTCTTTTTTCCTCCTGCTGCTACAAATGATATTCCTGTGAACAGATAATAACCATTTTGAGGCTTTCATAAGCAACATCTTGAGAACTGAACGAATCCAGACAAAAAAGGCAACTGCACATTTAAAAAGCCCATAAACGTCCACCTGTTCTCAACCAAAAACACATTTTCTAACACAACGCACAAATTCCCATGCTAATTTAAACAATTTGATACAAATGTAGGAGAGTTTGGACCAACATGGATATAAACTGCTTCTCGGCTGTTATCCCTCAATGGGAATCATCCTACACAAACATTCACTTTAAATGCAAACTTACCACTGAGAAAAGGGAAGCCTGTAGGTGACAAATATAGTGATCTGTAGCACCTGATGAAGTAAATAAATAATTTTACAGGTCAGTAACCAAATGTAAAAGTGGTAAGCAAAGCAACAAATCGAATGTTCATGAAACCTTTTACTTCAATAAACGTGTAATAACATTGTTTCAGCCACTCGAGGGCAGCAGAAGTAGTAGAAGTGTTCTTCATATGACAGAATCATGCTACTTCAGCTTTCTGTAGGAACGGTACAACGTGTAAAGCCTGGATGGAATTTACTTTAAGAATAATAAATTAAATAATGAACAGAATAGGTAGTTTGGGTTTATAGTGTTCCGTATACAGCATTGGTTGTATAGCGTTTGATTGACAGATGGATCTTACAAGCCTCAGCCAACTGATATTTCAAAGTCTCTTCATTTTCCCCAAAGCGGTTGCCACGGCAACGCACGTGTTTGGTAAGAAGCTAGAACCCAACTGGATGGATTAGCCGTGGCTTCTAAACATGAGGTTTTTTTGAGCGTCGTTAAACGGATCCTTGGATAGACGTGCGGACGTTGATCGCGGCGCCGCTTCACTTCAACTCATCGAGGATTTACTTATTTTTTGGTTCCCTGTTCACCGTGGAATTGGAATCTGTTCTTTGCTGTCAAAGAGCTGTGATGTCATCTAAACTGCCGATGGAGAGCGAGTGGTTAGAGGACGTGGTTACCAAGAGCAGGACGGTGAGGAAGCAATCGAAGATGTTGTTGCGGTAGGACAGGTACCCCCTCCATCCGAACGCAAAGATCTTCACACACACTTCAAACAGGTAGTAGAGGATGAAGCACAGGTTGATAATCTGAGGGTTGGACGGTGGAAGAGGGAAGTCACTTCACCAAGTACTTCATGGTCACAATGTTAACAAAGCCGCAATGTCCACTTTAGGCCATTAGAATAAACAAGTTACTGCTATTGACGATGTGTAATTTGCGGTCTTTGTTAAAGTCACAATCTTCTGTTGCATTCTCTTTGGTGGCACCAACGGCGACACAGTGAGGTGTGTTTTGGGATCCCACCACCTAGAACCGCTACGTTGACACAGCACAGGAATGCTACAGACAGCCTACTAAAGGCTAATCAACGAGACAATGACCTCAAGGCCTAATGTTTAACCTGATGGTGGTCGTAGGGGGAAAGCAGGGGTGCGTTAAGTAGCTTTCTCTGTGACCATTATGTGTTCACCTCAGTGTTGTAGTTGTCTCTCTCTGCTGTGGACCTTTCAGCATTCAGCACCAGGATGGTCTGAAACACACACACACACACACACACACACGTGGGTAATATTGCCATATGTCAGCGTGTGAGGTTGTGTACTGTGTGTGAATGTGTGTTTGGCGCTTACACATATGCACATGACATTGGCCAATGCCACCGCGTTGCCAAGTATAGTAATAAAGTAGTGACTGAAGACCAGCTGGAGTTTCTGCAGGACCGGAGATTGGTACTGGGGCAAGGGAGGGTGCTGGACACACACACACATTTACTGACTGATGTCAAAGGGAAAATGAATGTTAAATGAATCTATAAAGCTGAGATCTCTACCTCCTTAATGCGATCTTTGTCGAGTTCATCAAATATCTTCCTGAACTGCTCTCGGTCCATGTAGCCCACGTCTGCATACTTGAGCGCCTCCTGAAGTCGGGCAGCGTAGAGGAAACCAGAGGACACATCTCACACTCTCATCTCGGCGTGATCAGACACCACGGAGATGTTTGCCGTTGTGCTCAGGCTCACCTTGGTGATGGCCTCCCTGTAGTAGCTCTTCATCTGGACCCTGGCCATCGTCTTCAGCACCAGTTCAACAGCCACATGCTCCCTGACAAGAGAAGACAACCGTCTCTGTGTGGCCTTGTCCTTTTTACATTTACATTTAGACAACGCTCGAACTGAAATCAAACACGAGCGCCTTGCTTACTCAGCAGCCTGCTGGACTCCCTGGCAGCTCAGGACTTGGAAAGCGGCTCGTATCCCCAGTCGTCTCCTGATGATGGACGTTTGGACCGACATCTGGACCCAAAACACCATCAGAAGGATTCCCTGACTGGGCACTCAAACGGTTTCCTCTGAATTAACTGGAAACGTAGGGCTAATTTAACTGCATTTACCTTACCAGCAGTGTAGTGTGGCCTCAGTAGCTGGTATTTAAATGAAAATGGCTTCCAAGTAACAGCTGAGCTGGGCTTGCATAGTCTTGTTCTCAACTACATTTAAGTTCCCTGTTATATACTTTGGCAAAAAAACGTCAAGCTTAACGCAAGTTTCTGGAAATGTTCTGCCCCTTTGTGACCCTGGCCATGAGAGATGTGTGCTTTACTAGAATACAAAAGGCATTAGTGGTACTTTAGTTGCTTCTGTACCAATAACCAGTGCCGGCCCGAGCCTCTTGGGGGCCCCAAGCAGAATTTTATTTGGGGGCCCCCCTCCCGCCGCGCACAGTCACCTGTGCTAGAAGATTATTGGCACAAATGTCACGCTGTACTGTTATACCGAAAATTATAAACGAATACAGTGAGGTTATAATACAAAACTAGGGCTGCTTGCAGCATGAGCGAACTAAGCGGCTGCTTGGGGGCCCCAAGCAGCCGCTTAGTTCGCTTATGCCTTGGGCCGGCCCTGCCAATAACGATGCCTTTGCATTTGTAATATTTGATCAATATGAGAACACCACGACTTGGTTGATTGAAAAGTAGCTGAGTAAATGTGACTTATTGTCCAGAAGATGGCAGTCACAGCTCAACTACCTTTACCACTCACTTCCTCAAGTGAACGGGGACATTCCGTACCGGCGTACAGAGTGTGTATTTACTACAGGTTCTTAGTTCTCATGAGCGTTTAGAAAAGCCACTGTGGTGAAATACACAGTTTCAAAACTCTGCTGAAGGATAGGATAGGATGTATATAAATCAATTTAAATTGACACCAATGCAACACACAACAGTAACAGTGACTTCAAAATCCAAAATGCCCCGGAGAGGCAGGGCGTCATCCTTCATGTGTGACTCACCAGTAAATATCCCCGGAACTGGTTATAGATGATGGCTGTCAGTAAGTTCATCAGGCAGTAGGTTCCTGCCAGCAAACAAAACAGACCGTCTCTTATAAAAACAGAAACACAGTGATCTACTATTTCAAGTCACATCGAGAAGGTTTCAAGGTTCGGATGTGTGAATGCGTGAGGCACTCATATACAGTGTATTACACACAGTAGATGGCGGTGGGCACGTCTCCAAAGCCGTCATCTAGGCTCCATTGACTGGAAATAGTGATTTTTACCATGCAGAAGATGGGAGCTGCTGGTCTGATGCTGCCTCGATCCGACCATTTGTTTGTCGTATCGCGTGACTAGAGAACCAACCTTTTATAGCACCAAAGTCACACAATAGCACAAGCAAGCTTACACTGTGTTCAAAAAGGTCAACTTGTGATATCCAAGAGAGGTTGTCAAAAATACTGCACTCAGGACTGTGGGAATAACGTAGGCGGAGTCTGCGGAGAAGTGCCTCGTAGCATACAATACAGACAACGGCCATCGCTGCTTACCAATTACACTGAAGGTGACAAAGAAGATGGAGTAGGCTCTGTTCAGGGAGTACGCGGGAATCATCACTGTGAGGACAGGACAGAGGACGTGTTGAACAAGGTCCCATGACATAACACAAGGCCGGCGCATCACGTGACGGCTGCAGTACCATCTGGGTTGTTGGCTGTGGTGAGCAGCACCAGCAGAGAGGTGAGAGAGGTGGGCAGGTCTCTGAAGTGTAACTTCCACTCCCCGTTCTTCTTGGGATCCTGAGCAGAAAACAGATATGCAGTTAAAATGAGTCAGAGCTTCCTGATTAATATAGAAAATGGTAAACAAAAGTGGTTGTTCATTTGTTAGTTTGACAGGTTTTGAAGTTAGTACTTTTGTTATAGATATCAGAACTCTAACCACTAATTAATGCTAATTTAACTGATTAACAGATATATCGACCGTCACTCTTGTCCAAGTTGCCCAAGACATAAATATTAAATAGACAATATTATGCTCTTGTTTTAATGTGCCATGCTCACTGGACCGATAGAGGAGCCCTCAGGACGTAACGCTGTGTTCATAGGATGGATTTCTTGATCTTTTAGTTGTGCATCAATACAAATGTTGGCAGGAGATTTTACAGAGTGCTTCTCACTTGCAAGTAAATAAACCCCTATAAAAGGTTTGGGCCTCAAACCTAAATTAGTGGGCTTCATACACACCTTTTCTTCTTTTCTAGAAGCTTTGCCAGTCCTCATGACGTTATGTAATTATTATCTCTATCCATCTGCAGGACAGCAGTGTGTATTCAGCCTGGACTCACCTCACTCTTAGCAAACAGCAGCATGCCGATCATAGTGAAGAGGCACAGGTGGAGCGCCAGCAGCAGGATGACACTGCAGGGGAGGACACACACAAACACACAGTCTTTGGAATCAATTCATTATATTTTTTCATTTCATGAGGGATGACTCTCGATCCTTCACTACACACCAAGTCCTAGCAAATCTTGCTATGGAGAAAAACTGAATCAGCATTGGAACAACTACCAGCTGTCTGTTGCTGTCTTTTCTGTTTGGTGCTAAGCACCTTACATTGTTCACATCTATAATGTTTAAAGTATGTCTTTTTTATGGATATCATCAACAATGCAGTAGGCGGAAACATTTTTAAGAAGTAAAAAAAACTTCTGGAGGTGCTAGTGATCGCATTAAGTGCAGGCAACCAAGGTTCGTAGCATAAAGTGATCATGAATGAGGCAGTAAAGATCAACCTTTCAAACCCTTTAGTTCGTCTCTTTTCCCAAACTAGTGGCGTCCTTTAGTGCTGACAGGGCCATTTACTGCGTTTGCCCACTGACCATACAGAAGTTTCTCATACAACCCCACTTCCAACATCCAAACTACCCCTTTCAGCCAATCGTTGCTTGATATAGTCCCGTACCTGGCGATCTCTGGCAGAGTCCTCTTTATGCACTTCAGCGTCTTTTTCATCATGGAAGAGTTCTGCAGCAGGAAGAACGGCCGGATGAGTCGCCGCACTCGCAATTTCTAATTAGAAGAAAACAAAACTTTTGAAAGCAGGGTGATTATGATTCATATCAACTCTGCAGGTACTTCTTAACGTCTATCAAAGTCACATGCCCGTTAAAATGAAATGAAAAGACAAACTTAAACAACTTTTAGTCCCCATCATAATTGCCATATTTGGGAACAACAGAGTCATCACAATGTAAAGAGTCATTGGGACAGCCTCGTCTTCGCTCCAGCTGAAACCCACAGCGGCCTTCAGGAGACAGTAATGAGTGTTTCAAACGGTTAAAGGTTGGTCAACTACACCTAATTGAGCAGAATAATAAACAATTTTAAGGACATGGTGATCATGGTTGGTTGGATGTAATTCAAATCAAATGGGAATTCTTTGCAAATTTACGGCGCACGACTTCGTACTACACAAACGGGTGACGCAATGAGCCTGGATCAAGCTCCTGGCTCCCAAGTATCCTGAATGAAATGAATGAAACAAGAACGATTTGTTTCATTCGGAGAGTACCCAACAAACTAAATTAGGCAATGACTGAAAGTGAAAGTCATACAGTGCGATATCTGCTCAAATACCAAGTAGCCACTCAAAACGGGACCACAGTTTATCAAATACTGTGTTAAAGAATACTTACGAACTACAGATTGAAACCATAAAGTCGGGTTCACAATCTTTACTGATGGAATGACTGAGGGGAAGTCGGGTAATTTACTCATTGACTTCTTTTTGAAAACTGGAGGAGATTCCCCCCCACACACACTGGCCAGTAGACACATTGCAGGCCTACGGTTCATTTAAAGAGCATCACCGTGGCCTCACCTCATCACACGCCATGCTGACAGACAACACCCAGTCGATGAAGGAGAACGAAATGACTACTGTGTAGGCAATCAGCCATTTGCTCTTTCTAAATTCCTCCCAGCCAATCAGGTAGCCCTGTAGACAAACACAAGGGGTAAAGCACAGATTCAATTAGACAAATACAAATAATTACAAGTATAATAAATGTGAACCATTTTATTTGTGTAGCGCTGTAAAATCAGTGAGAAGGTCCATGGTGTCCGATGCGTGGACAGAGTTAAGGGGGTACAGAGGTCGCCCTTTGCCGCTCCACTGTGGCTCCTCTTACCTTAATGGCCAGATCCAGGCAGAAGACGACGAGGCAGACCATCTCGATGCTTTCGGTGAAGCCGCAGGGAGGCTCCCAGGGCGCCGAGCGGTAGCGGGGGTCCGAGGAGATGGACAGGGAGGACGGGCGCTCCACGAACGCCAGCAGCAGCACCACCGCGATGGTAAGGCCCAAGCCCCTGGTGCAGGGAAAGACGGGACACGGGATAGGAGGACGGACCAATGAGAAATATGGATGACAGGCAACAACACATTTCTGTCCCACTGGATTTGGTGCTTATGTGACTATTAATAGAAATGCCCTCTAGTCGAACTCTCTGTGCGAAGATGCTCAAAGCTCAAAGATGCCGGAACGCTTTCCCTTTTGTCCATTAAGTCCTGTGGCAGTCAAATGAATTCGCACTTGTGTTTGTGGTGCACATAAGGGCTGGATCAATAGGTGGAGAGACAGTGTAGTTGTTGTTACGGCACAAAAAGAACATGACAAAACCCGAGGAACAGATGAAAAGGAAGAAATCACAAAGCCTAACATCTGCCATCGAGTCACATACCGACAGCCTTATTCCTAAAAGACCGCTTTGGATGGGATTCAATAAATAAAGGATTTAAACAATGTCTATTTGAAAGTTATAAAGCAGGGGTGTCAAACTCATTCTGGTCTGGGGGCCGCATACAACTTAATCGCATCTCAAGTGGGCCAGACCAGTAAACGCATTCTAAAATGACATAGAACTAACAATAAGTCCACTTTCTTCTTTGTATTAGTGCAGAGAAGAAGTAAATTATAAAAATCATTATATGCAATGAATTGTCCTTTTAATAAATATATTATCAACAACCTAAGAGTTTTTAAGAAAAGTAATGTGCAATTTCAACAACATTTTCACCCCATTTATTTCAGTGCATCATGCATAAAACTGATCACAGTGACTTTTCTCTTTTTTGACAAAGACATTTCACGGAAGAGGGTACCAGGGCCAACAGAAAATGCGGGTAAAGCGATAGACGTGAAACAGCGCCACTAGCGGACAATATAGGAACTGCAGATTTTATAGAAGCGTATTCTTATTTTTTTTCAGTAATACAGATTTATCCCGCGGGCCAGACTGAACCACCTGGCGGGCCGTTTCCGGCCCGCGGGCCGTACGTTTGACACCCCTGTTATAAAGCATCCATCTATTACTAATCTACTGCCATCCGTTATTACCCCGCCTCCCACTGATGGAGTCCCCGCCGTGGAAATGTCATTAGGAATCGAAATGGTTTAATGACGTTTCATTTGTGAGATTAAGGACAACCTTGCGCTGCTGTTCTTCTTCAAGACGCCAAGACGTCCATTTATTCCAAATGTAAACGAAGTGTTTAGTCTCCGCCTTGTGACAGTGATAAGCACAGTTGCCAATATCATTAACAAGGCCTCTGCTCCCCCCTGAAGGCACTAAAAAGGATCTCCCGCCACGCTTCATTCATTATCCACTTTCACCCTCTGCTTAAGGGCGTCGACTCACCACTGGCATATCCAGGAGTAGTAGCCTCGATACAGGCGGAGGGAGCGGGCATCCACCCGGTGGTTGATGGAGCGGTACTGTAAGGGAGCAGACGAAGACAAAAAGACTAGTCAACGTCTCTGTGGTTGTAAAGAGACGAAGGAGGGGCTTCCTTTGTGGGGTTTCTTATTCAGAATATAAATGGTGACCAATATGAACAAGCCCAACAACCTTATGAGGTATATTTCCACGTGCTAAAATCTATGACGGTCATCATTATGAAGGACTCGCCATATGAAACCATTCCCCTCCTCTCATCGCCAAGAAGCTCTTACCTGCATGGCGTCCTCGATCAGAACCACGGCCTGCTGGATGTAGAGCTCCTCAGCATCTGTGGACAGAGCACAGAGGACCGTGGGATCAACATCGCTCAGTGACTAGCGTAGCACGCGCCGCGGGTCTCGGACCAACACAGATGCACGAAACAGTCTGTGAGAGGCCGTCGTCTGCCGAGCCGACCGGACCGGACCGAGAGCGGAGAGGAAAGCTTCTTCTTTCTTGAGGCTGAACTGGGAGGTGCTTTGGTAAAACGGTGTGGCTGTTTTTTCTCCTCCTCACAGTTTGATCGAAGCCCCCCCCGGTACGGAACCCGGCTTGGAGGCAAATATTACACAGTGGCCAAACCAGGGAGTTACATCTATTAGCGCCATCTATTAGTGATGCCATTGGGCCGAAAAATGTCAGTGTTGCCACAGACTCAGTTGGGAAATCAGCTGTTTTTCTTTTGTTGTTTTAAGCAAAATCCACTTCCCAGTGCAAACACCTGATTACCATTTAAATCATTAGGGCCTAACGGAGAGAGAGCGCATGTGTAGTACTCTGGAAGCCAAACCTAATAATGCATACGAGTCTACATTCCACCACAACCGTAATAGAGTCATAACGTCCAACGGCTTTAGCGTGATAGAAATAATGAACATGAGCTAAAACCGACACTTGGATATTAAAACACAAGGTATGGTAAAAGGTATCCTGCATAGTTTACCAAATAAATGAATGTTAAAGAATGTTAAAGTTCTAAATAAGGTGCCACAACTTCAACCATTAATGTAATATTCTAATTACTAGAAAAAGCACCTTTCTTGGATGAACAAGACATCGAGTGTAGGTTCAGCTTTCATAAAACAAGTCCCTCCATTTAATCTGGGCGTTAAACATTAGCTCTGTATTGGCCCCATTAGCATTGGGGCATTAGCTCTGTATTCTTAAGACCACGCCCCAAAAAGGGGCGTGGTCTTAAGAATGCAAGAGTAGAATCAGATTTGGCGATAAGTTAACAATTATAAGAAAGCTGTACAAAATAGACTGAACACAAACATTTAAAATCAGCTTTTAGTTTCGAAAAAGAGAACATTTATATATTTTTATTTTGTGTGCTTGAGATACTATGTAGTTATGTATGAGCGTAAATATAAAAGCGGTCTTATACAACCAACGACAAGGAATTGGTCACAAGTTCCTCTAAACGGCAACACCGCACAAGCCTGATGTGTTTTATGACTAACTCCTCCGTCCAGCAGCTACGCATGACTCAGTTCACACAGACAGACACACACGACGCGCTGCATCAACACAGGGTGAGTCACGTATGGTCGGCGGTTGTCCCCGACAGGCAACGCTTCAAACGGCTGCAACACACACACACACACACACACACACACACACCATAAAGGTGTGAGCTGCACTTCTCACGCTCGTCTTAAAAGCAGCCGAGAAAAGGAAAACCTTTTTAGCACTCACAACCCCACAGACTTTATCCAGCCAACAATACTGCAGTAAATATGATGCAGTTATACATCAGACCAACCGTCGCCTTGCCGTCGAACTCTCGACCCTTTGAACACATAAGTGGGTCGAGCATGTTTTGTTTGGCTTTGACATCAATTTTTTGAGGCACACTCACTCTCACTCCAACGTGCACCAATCTGTAACACACAGTAATAAGCCACAAGGAGGAAACCCACCAAGCACCCCAGAGACGCACGTCCTGGACAGAACATTAAAGGTCGGCATTAGAAGACACAACCTTCAGCTGCGGGGAATCGGGACGGGCGTTGGAACAACAGATCGTATATCAAAGCAGCGTAGTCAGCGGCCACCTTATCAGGTGCACATGTAGAAATCGGATCCATAAAGTCACGCAGATATATTCAGGAGACTGAGTAACACCCAGCGGGAGTGAAGAGGAGAATGCGCTGTTGGAGCAGAGGTGGACTGTGGTGGTGCTGTGAGGAGGAGCGTCTCTGAGCCCACAGCGGGGAGGGGGGGGGGGGGTTGGGTCCTTTAAAGGGGGCTCCACTCCCACCAGCCGAGAGAGGGACACCGAAGCTATAGTGGACACACAGGAGGGCAACGCGCACGTTAAACAGTTACCATCAGCTCCTAGCCCAATCCCAACAAGGGACTTGTTTTTGTGTTTAGAATCACGGCTGCACTTCCAACGGGGCAATAAGCCACAACACTGACACGAAGCCCCAGAGCCCCAAGGGCCCCAAGGGCCACATGACACCCACACACACTGTGTTATCTAGGAAGTACTTCAGCACGGATTGCCGAGGTGGATTTACTGAATGTACCCATGGATGGACGTGACGTGCTTCCAGGATGCACTCCGCTGCATGAAGGGGTTTAATGGGAGTAGTTGAATGGAACAGAACGCGCACACGATGCCTGGTGGTTATGATCATCGTGGTGTAATTAGAGATCAGAGCTCCATAGTTGGGTTTGACCCAGGATATTGATAAGGACCATTTTTCTTCTCATTCAATGAGAGAGTCCAAACGCTTGACACGTACTGTACGTGGCTGTTAATATTACCTTTGATTACCTTTTAAATGGGCCTCACCAACTTGATAATAGAGGGTTTTTAGATTGTTGGTTTCCGACCTTTGCGTCTGCAGGATGGAAGCTCTGGCTTTTCTACTCAATAACAAACTAGAGGAAACGCTACCGACCAGAGAGGGAGACAGAGACAGGGACAGAGAGACATAGAGACTCACCTGTGCCCCTCTCGACGCCGCACGGCTGCCCGCCGAAGGAGTGCGACCTCCGCCTCCTGCTCCGCGGCGCCCCGTCCTGCGCTCTGCCCGGAAAGGAGCCATACTCCTCGGGGGCTCCGTTGACGGTCAGCAGACCGTTCGTCTCCATCCGGGCGCAATGCACGAGGCGCTTCTGCGGGGCCGCTCGCGCGCAGTGGAAGTAAAAGCTGTAGCTCGGAGTCGCGGAGTCGCGGGTTCGGCTCCCGGAAGGAGCGCAGGGTCGAGACCGAAAGAGGGTCAGTGGCGGCTCGGGAGAATTAGGGCCATAGCTGCGGGCCGCGAGACAGCCCCGAGCCGAGGGCAACACCAACAGCGTTTGAGTGTTTTTAAGGAAGTCGCCCCCCCCCCACGTCCTGCCCTGTCCTGTCCTGGAGTTTCACTTTACACGCCGTTTGAAATCACTCCACCTACAGGACGCGCCGCGTACTGCAGGCATGCGAGGAAATTAAAGAATGAGATAACGAAAGGTCGGGTGTTTAACAAGTGTTAATGTGCTGAATCTTTCAATTGTACAACATTTGAAATCACTAAGTCTCGTTCAAAATAAGTGAGCCAAAAATGTTTGAAGTAGGCTACATCATGATTTCGATTTGAAAAGCAGAACAATGTGCTGATGATTACCATTCACCCTTTAATCGTCACAGGCAGGCACCTTGAATCGCGAAGGTTGATGAAGCCCAACGGGCAGCAAGTCTTTTTGCAAGTTTTCATAAATTGCGGGTTACAATATAGACATGACAGTCCAACATAAGTCCCCCAAACAAGTGTTCAAATAAGCGTTCGAATTTGTGCATCTCCGTTTATTCAGAATGGAGTTGCAGCCATAACAGTAGCAAGAATGAAAACAAAGGTGAATCATGCTATTTAGGCTCCAACTGCACTTGTCAGATGACAAACAATTAAACCAGCACGTTTTTTGTCTTCCCCCCTTCCATGCCACTGCTTTCCTTGGTGCAGCCTCCACGTAGAGGAATTCATTTTGTCATTAAACTTAACTTAAATTGTACTTTTACAGTATGATTTGTCTTTTGGACTCACTTTATCTCACATGCAACATCCCAGTAGCTAACAACATCCAATAACCCCGGTGTTCCGGCCACTGGAGGGAAAGGGCTTTCATGGTCCTAATCAATTACCGGTAATGTAGCACCATTGACTCTTACTGAAGAATGTCCTAATAAACCCCCCCACCCCCTTTTAATGTGAGGTTGCGTGAGTGCAGTTGAACCAGCATCGTAGAATCATTGGTTGGTTGTTTATTTGCCTAAGAAACATCCCAGGACAAGGTGAGTGTGGGCAGAATGTAGTCCGTAGACATTCAGTATTATGAATACATTATTGATTCATAGGCTCACACACAGCCTACAGTATATGAACCACAAGCTTTGCTAAATTCTCTTAATGCTGAAGGATATAAATGAGAAAAATACTAGGATATATGTTTTAATATTTATGTGTCAGCGACAACAGAGGATTTTACCACCTTTATACATAAAAAAGTAATTGGAGGATTTCTGAAGGGACGGTAACACGATTTTGACAAATGTGAAATCTAATCTCAAAAATATTTAATTGAAATACATTTCTGTGATTATGCTTCCTTAAGATAAAGGTTGTGCTTGAGGCGGCGCCTCCTTTGTTCCGCCCTGCCAGGACGCCCCTCCAGCAGCAGCCACCAGCAGCGGGACCCTCAGCAGCGGGATCTAAAAGACACGGTAAAGACTGTGAGCAGTAAGTGAAACAAAAGCCCGTTTCCTTTATGTGTGCGTTCGTAGTGTGACGGATCGTAGTTTAAGTATTTGTCGATGAGCATTAAAGCTTGTAGACTCCTGTCCCTGCTAATGTTACAATGGAAAAAATAAATAAAAAAAAAATATATTATAGGAGCACATTTAGGCTCTAAGCTACTACTGCCAGATGTTTTTATCAATCAAAATACAATCCTTGTCTTGTTAAAATTAATAGTTTTGTATTCAGAGATAAACATATCGAGTGCAGGACTCTCTAAATCAGCTGTGCAGCAACAGGTAAAGTGCAGCTCTACCAAACACAAAGCTACCTGGTTGTCGATGCTCCTGAACTGCCAAGTCCACCGTGTGTTGTAGAGGAAAGGTCGGAGGTCAAAGCGGTTGTCGTCGGGGCTGTAGCTCTCGGCGTGGTAGGACGGCGTCACCGTGGTCATTTTGTGGCGGTTCATCGAGTACATCCGGAAGAAGTGCTTCACCTTCTGGGCCACCTGGCAATGAAAAGAAATGACGTCGTTTCTCGAGCCTAATTAGTCAAATGCATAATATACAACATTGGTGTTCAAAAGACGTCACTAAATTACTTTGTTTTTCTTACTTTATACACACAAACACACTTTGGTCCAAACATTCAGAATATGCTTTATTCTAATATAAAAATAAAAATAAATAGATTGTGTATAATCCTGCTTCCACTCTTGGCCAGAAAGTGTCTGCTCTGCATTTGACTTTGGCTGAGCTCATTCCTCTAGGGGAGGATCACACCTCCTCACGGACTGGAATAATGGTGTAACTGACCTCTGCAGGCGAGAGCGCGTCCCTCCACGTGTGGATGAGCTTACAGAACATACTGAAGGGGCCACACTTGGAGATCTTCCTCAGCCGCCCGATCACGGATAACTCCGAGTAGGTCAGTCCCATGTCTGCCTGAGGGGGGGGGACGCGAGGCGGTTAGTGGAAGTCTGGGGAAAGGATCCCGCGAGGTAAGTATAGATTGGGATCACATTGGTCAAAATCTGGCAATGGGTCAGAAAGAGGTGGGGCGCAATGACCGCCCCCTCTACTCACAGCGCTGGAGCTCGGACCGAACCCGTGCTCATTTTCTCACCTCATCGGTTTGTGACACCTGCCCGTCCTGCAGCGGCTCCAGCTCAGCTGTGGGCGGAGCCGACAGGATGCTGCGGAGGAAACCAAAACAACACCAGATGCTTCGTTTGCAACTCGCAGCTTATGGAAACGTCTTTATGAAAGCAATGACTGGCGCGTGAACAAATGAAATGAACGGCCTTCCAGCCTCCAATTTCAGTTTGGCTCATGGTGCCGCTTTCACTTCTACCTCTGAAGGGCTAGAGTTCGGTGAAGAGGGTAATAGACTGGACCCGGCCCCCGCTTCAGCCTTTCACTCCTTCCACCTACGCTCTGAACACCGACACGTACGTCAATCTCCCCTAACGTCCGCCGGCTGCCCTCACCCGCTCAGAGCCGTGAGCTGGAAGTGCTCCACACAGTAGACCAGGAAGCTCTTGAGGTCCTGTCTTGCTGATGCCTCCTATGGGGTTGATGTCGGCACTCGAGCAGTCGTACTTTGTGAAGTATCCGGTCAGGCTGAAGGTGGTGGGGGGGGGAAGATGTCATTGGGCTAGAACATTCTCCACTGAGAAAGCATCCATGTTTCTGCAGATGCATTGTTCTAGCTGCAGCCTGTCCATCACAGTTAGTGGGTTGCTGACCGCTTGAGAACCGGTGAAAAAACAGAATTACAGCGGTGTTGCGGTCTGTTCAAAGTGTCACCACTTGAGTTTTAAGCGATAGATAAGTGGAGTATAAGTACTACCCTGTGACACAGCAATATGAACGATCACAGACATGCAAGTGGGCGGGGACGAGCACCAGTAATACCTTTCGTCTACGTTGGCTGAGCCCAGCACCAGCAATCCACCTGGCTTCCCCCGGGCCCACAGACTCAGCTGGGCAAAGAGGTAGGCCAGGACCATCCGTGCACGGGCCTGGGAACACGCACACGCACGCACACACACACACACAGGAAGTGAATACAGGACTGCCAGCGGCGCTGATAATAGAAGAGAGTGTCGTACCTGCACATTCTGCAGAGCCAGGTTCTCTCTGTGGCTTCCTCCGTTGACACGAAACTGAGGCCACTTTCCAGTACACACGGAGAAGATACCCAGAATGCCTTTCACTGCCATGTCTATGTTTATGTTCATGTGTGTGCTGCAGACAAAGAGATACAAGAGTGAACATTTTCTTGGTTTCAAAGCAGCACAAAGGATAACAACTCATAAAGCGTCACAGGATTTAGATTAAAGAGGGAAAACAATATTATAGCTTATATTAATCATTATTTTACCACAGATGCTATCCTGCTGTACAATATTTTTATTCACACATTCTCAATTAGTTCACATAATTCTGTATTACCGTGTTCTTTTGTATTTAAACATATATCGTATAAATGTAACATGAAACAGGTACATCACATAGTATTTGTAAATGATGATCATTTTATACCACGCATTCACTTTGTAATTTAATTTGTACATACCGGTAGTATATAAAAAATGATACCACTTTGATTGTCAGAAAAATGCGCTCTGGAGATGATTTGTGTCGATGAGACTCGATAAATACATACACTTGCTATACTGCTTGGTTAACCTCCAAAATGCTCCTTTAACATGCATTACATCGGTCAATAGGGTAAGTTGGCAAATGACATTAGCCATGACATATGGATCAGGTTGGTCCTTGATTCATTTCATCAGATAGTCTTTTACCTTTGACAACATGTGGACAGGTTGCAGGCGTGATTTCCCTTTGATATGATCACTTTCACTATTCTTTTCCCGATATATGCTTTAGTTTTGATTTCCCATTGCATAAGTTACATACATCTTCAAAATATGTCTTCATAGCTCAGTCTTGCCTCATGATTCTGATTGTGTAATAATTATGTGTTTGTGTCATTTATTTCCATCTATCATTGCACAGTTGCAATACTGTTGCCACAGCCGCCCCGCGCTGAACGCCCTCCTACCTGCCGATCTGAGCGGCCAGGCCTGTGGCCCTGCCGCTCGTGTCCTCGGAGGAGTTTTCGCTGGCCATGTAGCAAGTGGTGAAGATGCGACCGCACAGCTCACTCGGGCGCTCGGGGCGGTAGGAGTCATCCGCTACAACCCTTCGGACGTCCTCCAGAACCTGGCTGTCTGATGGGACACGCAGAGAAAGAACCATTTTGTTTCCAACTAACCTCTGAAACGTACAGTGTCTCAGGAAGACGCTCTGTGCGTTCTTACATTGCAAACCTGCCGGTGGCCCCTGACACAAAGGCCTGTCCTCACAAATAGATGGTTTTTGAACATTCCTATGACCGAGTCACTGTAGCTTTCAACAGACGTTACTCAAGCAGCAATTTAGTCGGGGACTATTTTCAGCAGCGGATTTATTTTAGCATTCATAGCGGATTAAGTCAGAACGAAGCAGCAGTGTGGCTCATTGATGCGTTTTAAATGGGAGGAATGCTACGGGTTCAGAGGGAGAAGACGCACAACGCTTTGACGGACACAAGCACACATTCACTGCTGGATTTGGTCTCAACTTTTGTTGAAAATATTGAATATTACCACCCTTAAGCCTTAAACAAGAACACGAGATGGTACTCACTGCCGTCCTGTACCGCCTGGCAGAGCAGCACGCACATGGAGTGCACGATGCAGGCCGTGGAGGAGCTGTCCACACCTCCGCTCAGAGGCAACAGGAAACCAGCCTGGGACACAAACCGAAGCATTGGCCAATCACAGCGTCGCATCTCCGGCGGCGTCGGCTAAGGGTCAGACAACCCAGCCAGTTTTGTGGATTTGGAGCCGGCAAAGTTACACATTTTCTGAAACTACCCGTTTAAACTTGTGCAGCTATTGTTAGGAATTTAAACGGGGGTGTTGTGGAGAGTTAGACCCTACGCCATCAATAGCCAAGTACACGAGCACATTGTTAACTAGTGTAAGACTAGCTACTGAATGTCTACACACGGCCCCTGAATGACAGTGAAATATGGAAATGGCTTAAAAGCAACTGTGATAAGAGACCATTTAAGATGGAAGAACACAATCAGCACGTGATGCGGCGGTGGACTTATGGACCTGCCAAATCAGTTTGACCCTTCTCGCTGGGCCCTTTGGTAAAACAATGACTGGGTAGCATCGGGGGGGGGACTGAGACTTACAATGACACAGTGCGGCAGCATTTGTTCTGTGTGTGTGCGTTGGTCCTCACCTGTCCACTTCTCCTCAGGTAGTCCCACAGCCAGCAGGCCGGCCCGAGACTGAGCAACACAGGGAGGAAACGGGTTGTGATCTTTGCACTGGGTGTCATTGCAGAAGCCACTCAAGTGTTCTGCTAGGAAAGGACATGCAACCAGGGGACTCTATGCATCCGTACCTGATCTCTTCCTCCGGGGAATGGAAGTGCGATGGTATTGGTTGGTGGGTAGGGAGGTAGATGTCGTCCCCGCTGGATAAAGAAAAGTCAACTTTGACCCTGTGGCACGGTTTGGGTTCAATTTCCTGCAACAGAGCAGCACGAGAGGAGGCCGAGTGAAACAAGCGTTTTTACAGACGCAGTTCACTTGCAAACCAGCCGTTTGTCCGACTAGAAAGGAAACGATGAGTAATATTGAGCAAGACGTTGGAGATATAAACCATCTAGGACAACAAAAGGGCCAATATTTAATACGTGAGGAGGTTTGCTTGGAGCTGCATTGACTGGCTACATGTAAAAAACTACTTTTGTGAGGTTTTATCTATTGTGAAATAAGTGAACAATGAAACAGAAAAGAGCTGCCTGTTGCAGGGAACAAAGGGGGGAAGGGGGCTTCAGAGTAGGCTGGTAAATCTCTGTGGGTTTGCTACTTCAAATAACACATTATACACCTCACAGTCCTTTGATCCATTGTTGACCTAAAGATACTCATTGGTGCAGTTTTAATTTGAGTAATTTATTTTCAGTCAGTCTCCATTTATAGTGAAAAGCGGGATTTGGGATTCGGCCTCATGGCAGCAGATCTCACATGGACCGAGCTCAGCTGAGACTCGTCTAAACGCTCATGGGCCTGTTAGGGAGAGACACCTTCTTTATGCGAGCGGGGCCCCACAGCGCCCCCTGTTGTACCCTCATTAGCTGTGATATGTGACATACATGAGTCAGACCTGCTTTATCGCCCAGGGACTCTCTGCTTCAGTGTGCAGGAAACATGAAGAATGTTTCCCCAGATTATAAAAAACTAATAACCGAGAAGTGATGGAGGGGCGATAGTGAAATGAAAAGTAACAAACCATGATTCTGCAACTTTGTGCAGTCTCACCATGTTTGGCTGGCAAATTTCCCCCCGGTAGCTTCGCACATCCTCAAGGTCAAGAGTGGCTGTAATCACTTCCTGCAAAACACACGCACGCACGCACGCGCACGCACACACACACACACACACACACACACCTTTTGCAGACAATTGCAGTTTTGGGAACATTCCATTGACTTCCATTCATTTTTGGTTGACTTCCTCAGCATCACTGCAACCACTGTTATACTTCTGCTCCCATAAGGAAAGCCTGTCCCGTACAATTTGACTGCGTAAACAGATTCCCCTCCCCAAAAAACAGGTTTATCTCCCTTACATACAGAAAAGAGAATTCAATGCCAAAGGAATGCCGTGTGCCTGCTACGACCTGCTCTGCAACACGTAACAGACCTGCACACGTCAAAGTACCAAAACCACACAACAACCCGCAATAATGTCACTTCCCACCTGTTCCTTGTTCAGGCTTATTAGCAGGTATCTGTTGGTTATACAACACAGGTACGGTACAGTTTTTTTTCATACCTACCACATCATTTAGAGAGAACTGTGCTCCCTGAGCCACAATGTCTCCGTTGATGGCCACCATGGCACAACCGTCGTAGTAGACCCGGTCTCCATCACAGCCCCTCTGGTTGGCATAAAGGTAGATTCCGCCACTCTGCAACGACACGTTCATGCAATTAGCAGCAGCAAGTAGCATTAGCAGTGCAGCAGCGGCCTCTGTTTAGGTACTGGTGGGTAAGATCCTTTTTAAACTTTCAGCAAAGGGAATACATCCTCTACAGAATCTACTAAACGTAGGTTTCTACCAAACATAGATACGTTTCAAAATATGGTACTATTAGTGTGTGTTGATGTTACAGATGCACTGATACAGATCAGGTGTTGGTGGTGATGGGGATATATTAAATTCCCTTCTATTAAGTATATGCCATATACATTCTGCACTGAAAGTTAAATTCCTGTTTAAATGTGTTGCTGCATTGAAAAGGTTTACAAATGAGCTACAATTCCTGTTAACTTTCCATTTTCTTACTACTCAGTAAATACCGTCATTTTGTTTCACAATGTAATGTTGCCTTTAAAAGCAATAATAAGACATCAAAGTAATGTTTTCTTTACCTTTTTTAATGCTAAAATTAAAATTGAATTGAATTTCAATTTACTGTCAGATTATCAAATAGCCTAAAGTCGGGGGGAAAAAACCAAAGCTCATATTACAATTGTGATTTTTTATCAGCATGAAATCCCTGTTTAGGAGTTTTAGGTACCTTGATGGTGGCCGACCTGACCAGGTCGACTCTTAGGTCTGCTTTGCGGAGCTCATGGTGGCTGGCGGACGAATTTGTAAATATTTCAACCCCGTCCAGACCCATCTGAACATGTGGGCTGACGAAAAGAGACACGTAGAAATGTCAGTGCACAGGAAAAACACCAGGTTCCCACGCAGTGCAGCCGGGTCCGATCCTCCGTGCTGCACCTTCTGGGGTTCCACAGCTCTGCGCAGATCTCCGTGCCGATGCAGGTGTCCTTTGTGGACAGCACACAGTCGCCGAATGGGACGGTATCCTGATGGACGTAAAGAACCACGGGGAATAAAAAAAAAAAAACAATGACAGTCAACTATTAGGCGGAGAAAAAAAGGCTTATCTGTGTTTAAAAACACAGGTGATAAAAGTTGGTTTTTACCTGTCCTGTTACCTCCTGGATTATTCGGGGGAGAAAATACTCCTCCACCTGCCTTAAAGCGACAAGCAAAGAGACCCATTATTTTCAAAAGTGAAAGGAAAATCACTTTAACTAACTTTGGGCACAAAGGCCGCACTGATGGGGGAACAGTTACACCTTTTTACAGCCCATATCTAAACACACACGCGTCTTTATTCCACTGCCACTCGAGAAGTAAAGCATTGTGGTTTTAGTTAGCAGTTAGCTTAGCTTAGACTAGCTAAACGGTCTGGTGACGTTAGCATGTTAGCCCACAAGCTACATAAGCAAGACAGCTTCAGAGTTTTACAAAAACGTTCAGGGGCTGCGAGGCTCTGTGTTAGCGTCCGATCTTTGAGCCAAGCTAATCTTTAAAGCTCTGTTTCCGCTGTACTGAACAACATCTAAAGTAAACATATCTTGTATAGGGGCCGCTTCAGTATTCAAAGGGGACTCTAACGTCCTTCCTACAGGTCCACAACGTGTCGCTGAGTGATGACCGACCTTAACTGCTTCCAAGGTGAGAACCAGCGCAGCTCTCTGTAGACGCCGTAGTTGGCCATCAGCATTTTAGGTCTAATCAGCAGTATCTTTCTGTAGGACAAAGGACAAATGTTCAGCGATACAATCAATGTATCTAAATGTATTCATTGCACTGATGACCGATGAGTGACCTGACCGGTGCCGACGTACCTGTTAAGGAACAGGACCCGACAGTTGTAGCGCACATTATGATGCATGATGGGCCTGAGGGGAACACAAACAAACGCAAACTCTCACCTTCTAAATCCTTGCCTGTTTTCTTTCCTAACTGAAACTTGCTTTTTGTGCTTTTGGGCCGGTGCGACAGTAGTACCCACATGCCCACGTCACATATGATGTCCTGGGTGACAGGAGACTCTAGAAGCTCCCTAAGGACCTGAAAGCTGTGGAGCAAAGTGTCCGACTCGTAGAAGTGGTCTGCGCAGCCATAACCGCTGTAAAAAGGAACGAGAAACGGAGACATAAAACTCCGGCAGCATTAGCATCTAATGAATGTACTAGTGAACCTTTAATCATCGCTGGTCCACTCGGGTCAAACTATTCACACAGCGTGAGGCCAGTCATACCAGATCTCCAGCTCTGGGCCCAGTCTGTATTTGGCTCCGTGAGCTTTGGCCACCTCAATACCTGCAAAGAAAAAGCAGACAGCGAGCAGGCAGGAATGTTGGCACTTTGGCAAACAAATGCTGCTGGTTGTGTGTCCAGTTATGTGTGTTCCACTTGGGCCAAAACAATGTCACACTTTCAACATCCATGTAAACGGAAGACGCGGCAAAACATTTGCCGCAGCTGAACAAGAACGGTTCAGAGCGTAATACCGCGCTTCTGTTTCGCCAAAACCATTTAAGTCAATCGGATTGTGGACTATTTTGTGCGTCCCTTCAGTGTTAAACAGCACCTGGGACATCCAGCCTGTTCAAGAGGGTGGTGTCGATCATGGCTGTGGTTTCTCAGTGCAGGATAACCTTGCGATTAAGCAATGCGCGTGCTCACGTTATGAGCTGTCACGCGACTCCTGTGGATTGTAACTTCAGTTACAAAATGCCTTTAACTCCAACGTCTATCGGCACTGGCGGGGACATCACAGTCTGTGACCGTACTCGACTTACTCTTCAGGATTCGCTGCAGGTTCCCTCCGAAGTCCAAAGCCCACTGATTGAGGGAGCACGTCGCGAGGGTCGCTTTCCGCCCCATGTCCGGCGGCTGACCGAGTTTATCTGTCGGTAAAGGTTTCCCGTTCCAGGATAGACACCGTCGCTCTTTGAGAGTATGCCGGGGGGGTGCAGAGTCAACTTGGTTTGGAGAGAAGCGCCCGAGTCGTCTTCTTCTTTGTCTGGTTGTGTTATTTGCGCGCTTAGGTCGCAGGTGAGCACGTCACTGCCCCCCACAGGACAAAGGAGACATTACTTCAGTCTCCGAGGAGAGTCTGTTCCTGATTTGTCCTCCGGGTGTTGAACCTTATGAATCTGTCCGGTGTATTGTTGCTTCTCCTTTTTTTTAATAATATAATAAAACACTCCAAATATCTGTTGTTTCAAACACCTACTGTAAAAAATAGCAGAGCTGTTGTTACTGTCTAATGTTTAAAATGTTTTTTAGACACCAGGTGGCTGTGATTAGATGCACATGGTTGTATATAAGGGGCATAGGTGACAGGAAGTGGGGGACAGGTGAAGGCCTCAGTATGCTTCTACGGTGTCGTTGCAGTTTTATGCTTCTGCGTCGGGTTACGTTGCATTTCACCGTCAGAATGCAAGGGGGCTGTGGGGTTAGCGAATCTCTTTGCTAGTTTGTTTTGGTTCCGTGTGCCGTTTCCACGTTTTCATTTCTGACAATGGAGAGCGAAAGAGAGAATGTTGTTGCAGCTGGAGCGAATCGACGTTGAACAACAAACAATCTCTTTCCGCGAGTTGTGTGCCATTTGGCAGTCTTTGTAGTGCGCTGAGGAGCGAAAGTACGACCACAGATGGTCGTACTTTCCTACTTTCTCGATCAAACGTTCCTCAACTTGGTACATCGTTGAAAACAAACTGAAAATAAACTTTAAAAATGGCGGTATAGCGGGAGGGGGAAACTGGAAAAGCTACACTATGGAAACAATGTATACTCTGACCAATCACAGCCCTTGTGGTCTGCGTCGCCTCGACTCGTAGTTACAATGTTTTGGAGGTGCACGTCGAGCTACGGCGTAGGGTACGGAGAGGGGTTTGCGTCTACGTAGGAGTGACAGCGTAGCGACGCCGTCGATTCAGCGCAGAAGCATAAATCAGGATTAAGGGGATCACACACAGTTCTCACTTTTGAAGTGGCAATCTTGATTTGCTGTACCTTTAGCCTTCTTTCCAACAGATGTATCGGATGAGGTTGTCTGCGTAACAACCTCACTCCTACCTGTGCATGATGGCAAAGACACATGCAGCAAATCATGATTGCCACTACACATATATCCTGGAAGAAACATGCATTTGACTAGGTTTTACCAGGGTCAAAATAATTACATAAATAACATTGTGAATGGTGAGATCTCTGGGAGAAGACGTATATTAACCTGTTGTTTTGAAGATTGAATCACATATCCAAGTTGCTGTTCAAAGCTGCTATGCCTCCATCATTCTCCACACTCCTACTCGGCTCCACCCTCACTTTTATCTTCTGACTATTTCTCTCATGTTATTTAATTTTGAAATTTTGGTTATTTTTCTTTTACCATCATTTTTCTAGTTAGGAATCATAACCACTTACTTAGGAAAACAAGCCATTTCTTTAGGCAAAGAAAACATCATAGTATTTGCAGTTTTGATAACAACCAAGTTATAGTTCATATTAGTACAGAACAGTACAGAGACTTTCAACATTTCCCACCAGTGGCGTTGACCGTGTTAGCTCAGGTAGCCTGTATGGCTCCTCTGACAAGGCACCAAGACCCCAGACAGGTTAAAGCTACAAACTAAACCTCTTGTTGTGAGGCGACAGCGCTAACCACAGCACCGCTGTTCCGCCTTGAGGTGGAAACCACGTTTTTTACAGCAATAAATAACAATCATTCTCAATGTTATGCTGTTTAATACAACTTTATTTCATGTGTATAAGCTTAGAAACATCAATAGCATTGGTATTATATGCATGAATAACCACCTTCAATATCGTCAATGGCGACACATGCAGCCCATTTAGACAGGATGAGCGCCAGGTTTTCCAAACACCGGGACAGTCTGCCTTTGAAGAGGCCCCCTCACAAATGCTTGTGAGAACGAGGGCCCCATTACAGATGTTTGTGAGTAGAAGAGCCTCTGCACAGATGTGTGTGAGTAGCAGGGCCCCTGCACAGATATTTGTGAGTAGGAGGGCCCCTGCACAGATGTTTGTGAGTAGAAGGGCCCCTGCACAGATGTGTGTGAGTAGCAGGGCCCCTGCACAGATATTTGTGAGTAGGAGGGCCCCTGCACAGATATTTGTGAGTGGGAGGGCCCCTGCACAGATATTTGTGAGTAGGACAGCCCCTGCACAGATGTTTGTGAGTAGGAGGGCCCCTGCACAGATGTTTGTGAGTAGCAGGGCCTCTGCACAGATGTTTGTGAGTAGGAGGGCCCCTGCACAGATATTTGTGGGTAGGAGGGCCCCTGCACAGATGTTTGTGAGTAGGAGGGCCCCTGCACAGATGTTTGTGAGTAGGAGGGCCCCTGCACAGATGTTTGTGAGTAGGACAGCCCCTGCACAGATGTTTGTGAGTAGCAGGGCCTCTGCACAGATGTTTGTGAGTAGGAGGGCCCCTGCACAGATACTTGTGAGTAGGAGGGCCCCTGCACAGATGTTTGTGAGTAGGAGGGCCCCTGCACAGATGTTTGTGAGTAGGAGGGCCCCTGCACAGATGTTTGTGAGTAGGAGGGCCCCTGCACAGATGTTATAGATGCTGGTGACGCGTACCGCTTCTTGGCCACTGCACATTTACAACAAAAAACAAGCAGCTGCTCCAGAATTGTGCTTTCAACAACCCCAAATGAACATTTTGAATGGGTCCCATCTGTTACTGTGACTCAGACAAGGCTTGTATCCTGTTAATCCATGTCATTTAACAACGTGTGATTTAAACTAGTCAAATAGGATGTAAAGGGTTTTGATCAGGTATTCACATTAAAAAACATACCTTCAGCTCTGGAGGAAAGCATTTTCCTTTTACACTTTCTGCCCTGCACAAAAAAACAAACACATCCTTGTTTTTCCCCCCTCTACTCTTGTGTTGTGTTGCAAAACAGCGAGGGAAATGCTTACGTAGTTGTTCTTGTAGGACCAGTTAGGGTGTTTTAGGGCGTGCTGCTGTCTTTCTGCATTGGCCATGTCTAAGTATCTGGCCTTCTTTTGGCTTGGCAGCAAAAACCACTGTAGACAGATGACGGCACGCTATTAGTGCACAGAGCACCAGCATGAAGACACACTAACAGACACAAGGGGCTGGGTTCGGGTCATGAGGCAATAAATTAACATTACAAATCTACGCACAAATTGAACACACAAAGATGCACAGATGAAAATCTGTGATTTCTTTTTCACTTGGCCGTGGGAAACTTGATGGGAGTGTGTCGTGAGCCCCCAGAGCAGACACTTACCATCTGGCTCATGGTTTTATTCTCACTCCCGGCCCCTTTGCGTGTGGGGATTAAGAATGGCCGGTGCTCTCTGCAGAAGAGAAAGAAGGCGTTCGGGGGCTTCTTTATGTACAGCTGGTTGTCCTCCTGTTTGCAGTCAAACTTAGTCTCTCTACGGGCCAAAAAAATGGTTAAATCAAAAACTTATTAAAAGAGTCCTGATTGTGATAATATTACACCAGGAACACCAGGAATTTAACAACAGCAGCTTCACACTAACTACAAGATTAATTTCAATCAATATTTTGGCTTATATATGCCCATGAATCATACGGAAGTAAAAAAAGAAAAAAAACAAGGTACATTTTGATACAAAACTTCCCAAAAAAACTTACGTTGAAGTGGAGGCCACTGGTGGAGGTGTGGCCTCGACAGGTAGATCCAATTCTTCTTCTTTCAACCTGTACAACATCTGTCCGTTCCTACATAGGTCAGGAGAGTCAGAAAGGGCCTGGCTATATTCACACGGCTGAGACTGCCTGATGTCCCGAGCACGCACGGCTCCATCGCACGTATTGGTGTTAGACATGATTGACCTTTGCTGCTGAAACGTAGGGGGACGTGCCCTCAGGGGGAGAAGTGCAGCGTTTCCTGGCTGAGGTTTGGTGTTCAGTCCCAGCCCTGCAGGTACAGGAGGAGCAGGAGGAGAAGAAGGAGGAGGAGGAGGATAAGGAGGACGAGCAGATGGAGGAGAAGGAGGAGGAGCAGGAGGAGGAACGTTGGGATGTTCGGCCAACATTTCCTCCATCATTGCACGTAGAGTGATCAGAAGCTCTCTCTCGTCTATGCCGGCGGATAAACGGTCGAACTCTGCACTGGCGTCCATCGCGGAGGCCGAGATGTTTTATGTGCTGTGTACAGCGCGTTCGTCGCCCGAGCCAGCCAGGAGAAGGACCGTCTACTGGTTGTTACTGGACTTCTGTCACACTTCTATGGAGACACAGCATGGTGAATTGCATATCCTACTCATTTAGGGATGCACTGCCATTTTAATTCACTACAGATTTTATTTTACATTCAATTGAGATGCTTTGTCTTTGATACTGAACTGGTCCACTAAAGTATTTTAAGATATAAACAATAAAACATATATTTATATTTAGTTGTAATTTTATATATGTATAAAATGCATACAGGTGAAGTGCACCTATTATCTCTTAAAAGCCGCCCTGTTCCAATACTTGCCGCCCGTCTGTCCGCTTCCAGGTTGGGCTTGTTGTGTCGCGCGCACGGTCCGCGGCTGCAGGCGGGAGTCTCCAGCTGAAGGGCCCCTGCACAGATGAGCCCGTCCCGCGGGAAGAAGCCTTTTAGCGCCGCAACGTTCCACGAGCGAACAGCCGCGTGCTGTGACGCACGTGGATTCAATTCTACATTTTTATTTTTACTGCGTGTAACCGGCAAGCAGTTCGTTTATCGGCAGTAACAAGGGGGGTGTCGCATTTCTTTATAAAATAGCTTACTTTATAGCGCCCCTCCACCACATTTCAACGATGAATTCATTATTATTTAAATCAAATCGTGTGATGCTTTTTAAGGGGTGGAGCTTACTGAGTTTACAGTGAAAAAAGAAGTGTCTGAATTGGCAAATTTGGTAATAAAACAAATGTATAAAACAATGTATCAATTATTAATGCCACATATTGATTAAAAATCAGCGACATATCACCCGATTTAAAACGAACGTCAGCAGACAAAATGGAAATATGAAATGCATGATGCGTAGATGGCCACACACTTCTAATGGGTCCCAAGTGCTTTTTGGTTTCTATTGGAATTCCCTCCATATTTGGCTTTGAGAAGATGCAGCCCACATACTTTTCAAACACCATGCTCCCTACTCAACTCACTTTAGGATTAAGTTAAACAACTAAAAAAGTCCTCTCAGTTGAGTGCAGATACCTGACACAGTGTGTTTGCAATGACCACCGATGACATTAAGTCTTCAATATTAAATTTATACATTGTTGTCAGAGCAGCTGCCACGGCAACAGTCACTAACTGTGACTGTCGCCATGTTGACTCGAGCTAATAGGGTCAACAGAAAGCAATACAATAAAAAGCAATAAAGCAAAATAACAAGCTAAAAAAAGGCCAGAAAAAGCTCAGTAGGGCGAAGGGTTCTAATTCTCTCTGGCAAAATCTTTCATTCATTTATTCATTCATTTATTATAAATTTACCAGCTTTTTTACATACCATATGAACATGGACTGAATATTTCAACTTTATGTCCAATATTATACATGTGCCAATAGTTAGAAAACGAAAAGAAAAGGAAAATCATTAACAAAATCACAGTCAAAGGATTGACATCACCATGGAGAGCTACCCTTAAGTAATTAATGGACTTCATTTCTCTACAAAACATGCACTTGGTGTAAATAAGTGAGAACAACATCTTGACATTCCTGACAAAGCTAAGGGGAGGTCGTATCCACGACCGGCTGACAGTCACAAACAGTGACGAGAACTGTCCGCTGCTGGAGAGAAAATTAGCGGTGCTCTATACATCCTTCCTTTTCCCAGACGTTTAAAATTCCTGCAGGCGATGTATGTATCCTACGGAATGGATGCTCTCTCGTGCTATCGGCTAATGGACATTTGTTGTCTAGAGGAACGTGTCTAATTGCAGTGAATTCATGTTCATTCTGTTATAAATATGGTCAACCGCTGACATCTCGTCAAAATTCAAACGTGTCAGATATATCTTTTTAATACCTGCAAAATAAACAAGCTTTTAGTTTTACACTGTAATTCAATTAGATGAAAGGTAATATGTTTGGAACTGAGACAGATATCCAGAAAACACTAGTATCAAAATATTGGAAACAGACAACCAGTCTGAAGTTCTACAATCTGACTGGTTGAAGTATTATATTTGTTTTGTTTTGGCGTGAAAAAATCTACTATGTTACCTTTTATACAAATGTGTCATTCTGGTGCTGGGAATGTCAGAGCTGTGTCTGTGTTTCCTTCAAGGACAGCATGTGTGCTTGATGTTTCCGGTTAGCCGTTAATCAAGGCTTAGTTTGGCCCCATTAGCTCTGAATTGGCTTTATAAAATAATCCAAGTTCAGTTGGTTCAGCTCATTCCAGACAGGCGTTTCCCAGGAAGCTCTGCTTCTGCAAACCTTCTGTAGTCAACACGTCTCTGAAGGATGCTACAGTTTTCTTCACAAAACAAATACACAGCATGAAGGCGTGTGATCGTGGATAATCAAAAGGCAAAAAAGATTCATGCTGTGTGAGATGGGATGGTGCAAAAACACCGGAGGGCGAATATGCTTTTGTTCACTTAAGGGCAGATTTATGTGTGAAGCGACACGCCGACAAACTGGTTACAGTCTGCCTGTTCAACATCGCACGTACAAAAAAACATTAGTCTGTATTCACGTTCCAATTATCCCTCGTTTCAGGCTGTGGCCCTCTCCCTCTCTCTATCGCACGCACACAAACACACGCAAACTTACACATACATTCCCTAAGAAATAAATAGCAGTATGTACAAAACTTATCCATGTAGCTACACAAAAAATTCCACACACAATACACAACTTGGATAATTTAAACAAACAACAAAATGCTTAGCCCTCTCATGTAAGTATGACATAAAAATGAAACAAAAAAATCTATATATATATCAAATCTAAGTTGCACAAGGATTCCAGTATTAATGAAGCTGTATCCGATCCAGACACAATCCAGATAACGAGGCGTTTTACAATGATGTTGTAAAGGTGGTCGGTGTGTTCCCAGACGTCGCATTGTTGTGGTTAAATCTCCAATGTAATATTAACAGTCTTAAAACCAGTCTTGACCAAATCAAAAGGCAGGATTTGAAGGATATCTCACACGTGAGCTCCCGTTAGAGAAAAACATGATCTGACTTTTCCTTTTCCAGCAGCCCATGTTTCTAATCATCTCGCCTCTGGAGGACAGGAAAATGAATAGACGAGGACTTTGTCATACAAAGTGTAGGAGAAGACAAAGACAGTATGTAGCAAAGTCCAGCTGCCTCGATAAAAGACAATCGGGTCTCTTTTGACAGGCTCCTCCAGTTGCCGACCACACTCGGGGTAAGCAGTGAAGGTAGAGGAGGAAGAATTTTAAGTTTTACGATGGAAATAAATGCACCTAAGAAACATTTATGCAGGGATGCAACAAGAAAACCAATGCAGATATCTTCAATATCAAAATAAGGGTCAGCTGAAGATCTGGTTTCAGTGTCCTTCCCCAATTGTTCTACTGAAATTCTCCGTCCCAACTGGTCAAACACAGACGCTCGGTCAGCGGCCATACGCTTTGAACTACGAGGCTCAAGGTACCATTCTCATCATCACTTTTTGACGTGACAACGATGGCTTGTCAGTTTCCGCATGTGACTACATTGAGATCTCTACACCCTGTTGGCTGTCAGTCTGATAAGGGCTGGTGTTTCAGGTTTCGATGCTATCTGGACTACGAAAGAAAACCAGAAGGCGTTTGGTACCAAAAGTTTCATCGGTGCGTCAATATCAGATCCCAACAGTTGGGATTTGGCCAGTTAATTCAGGATAAACTTTGTGTCAATGACAACAGTGGTTGTCAATACTGCATTTATAAAGATTCTGACCTTTTCAGATGCTAATGGGGGTATGGCACCTTTTGGAAGAAGGAATTATTTCTTAACATTTAGATCTTACATTCACACTTTTCGAAACGTTTAAGCCTTTACAATCAAATGCTTTCTTGTACTCACCAAAATGATTGATTAAATCTTGGAACTTGGCAACAGAGAAGAAAAAAAAAGAGGCTCTGTGTGTCTTACAACACAGCACAAATAAAAGCAGACAACTAAAACTGTTAGAGTGAGAGATAAATATTAGAATACAGTTCGTTAAAAATAGCCCAACAAAACCGTTGCCAAGACCAACGACTATAAGAAGGGATGGGATTCAATATTGCGTCAATCTTGTGGACTACGGCATCTTGTTTTTTTACAACCGGAAGTGACAAAAGATGGTAGTTCAGAAAAGGAGGCCAAAATGTTAAACATTGTTAGAGGTTATAATTCTGAGATGAAAACACACACGGGACAATGGCTTGCAACCGCCAATCACAAGGTACCCTTGTCCTAACGGATATACTTTTTTACGGTCTATTTTACTATCATTGTGACCATAGTCTACTAAATGAACATCCCACTGTAATGCAGTGAAACTGACAATTAAGACAATAAACTATTGTTTAAACCATATCTTTACTATGGACATAAATCAATCGATAAGCAGGATCATTTTCTCATAGACAATCTGACTTATTTTTGCAACAAGAGGAGTTGACCCCTGATAGCCGTTAGCAAGAATGCAAGTGTAAGGCACTTCTGCATTGGCTTCACTTTTTCAAAACCAGAGATTGCCCCCTTCCCAAGTACCAAGGTTTACCCGGGAAAACGGCCCTAAAACCAAATCTATCATTGACACACTGTTGAGACTTGACCGCTTCCAATCTGGTTTCAGATGATTGAACACTTGAGCTAACAATTTTACAGGCATCTTTATTATCTCTTCCAAATAAGTTGGATGGATGTAACAGTTTATCTAATTGTCTGATGGACTGACAATAAAGGTCTACTTTGGAGAGATGCCCCTGTAAGATTACCACCCCTGTCCTAAAAACGTCCATGAATGCCACTGTTTTCAGTAGGGAGATTCCAATTCAGCGTTTAGGGGTTTGTCACCAGAGAGGGTCCATATGCAAAGACAATGAATGTCAGTTATTGGCAAGTTCAGTGCAAATTAGTTATGAGTTTGGCTCGCTGGTTCAAAAGCTCCAATGGTGCACACCAAACGTCACGCGACCTTCAAACAAAGTCAAATGAAGTCATGAAAGCCTAACGGCCTCCTCATGTCTTCACTGACATCCTGACATTGTTGGATCAGAATTGGAGGAATGGAATATTACATTTGTGGGTCTCTCAGCTGATGCTGGCTGGGATTGACTCCGGCCCCCCTGAGACTGACTGTACACAGAGAAGGCTATGATGGCACCTCATATTTGTCTCTTGACTCTTTGTGTTTAAACCATAGTCTATGATATAATTCTGCTTTCTAGATTTTGTTATTTTGAGTGCTGATGGAATAGCTACTAAGTTATCATAGCCATGCATTGATTGATACAAAGTCCATTCAATTGAATTAAAAACATTTTTGTTTGTCTTCTTGCTTAACTCTTTTTTTTTTCTAAATCTGCATCGGTCTTTGTCATTTTGGCATCCGTGTTGTAGGTTTACTGCAATTAATCACAGAAAATCAAATAATATAAATAATATATTAAACCAGTCAATATGTGGCTTTGTAGATACAGTGACAAAATTCAAAGAATGCGTCCCAATAATCCCATTATGGTGCAATGTGCCTTGGCGCGTGGAGTAGAGTGGGGGAGCTGGTAACCACAGGGTTGGTGGTTTGGACCCTGGCTGCTTTATGTCGGAGTGTCCTTGAGGATGGGTTAAATGCAGAGACCACTATCCTGTACGTGTAAAATAATACATGCCAATAAAAATGGTTACTTCTTAAAAAATAAATACGATTTTTTAATGATCTGTGTGATTTCACAAAGAAGAAAGAGTGGTTACTTCCGCCAGGTTTGATGAAATGTGATTGCGGAATCCGTAGTGACGCATCATTTTTTGGGTATGCAGCTTGAGTTGTGATTGAATATCCAGTTCGGTAAATAAAAAATAATCCATATAAAGTTTTAACCCAAGGTTCAGAAACTCAGCACGGCACAGATCTAAAGACTGCAAAGTCACATCGGTTATCAGCTAAATCAAAGGCATTGATCCGGACAGCTGGCATTGATACCTATTTCCAATGATAGCACAGTCCACTAGGTGCTATTAAGGCCCCATGCAGTCCTGGTCTGCGCAGCGTTCAATGTAACACACTCAGCCTAATTGTTTATCCAATGGCAGCCACTTAGAAATAATCTTTTCTTTTGGTTTAAGAAACTCCTGCTTGAACATAACATAAAAGTGTCAATCTCTAAATCTGTAACATCTGGCCCGTCTTGCTCCAAACAAAAATACGGCGGCCCATCTCCTATTCTACTTGGTTGATGCAGTCTTGCTTTGTTACTGTGCCCATAACCAGGAGCAGTGCGGTCCATGTGCGCTTTGGTGGTTCGCTTGATGAAATCAGTGGCAGAAACATGGAAACAACTCAGACTCTACTACGCCGCATGGGGAGTGTGCAGTAGACCTTCATTTGTCAAAGTAGCAGAGCTGCAGCAACTGTAATTTGACCAATGCTAACCAGGGTGGACTGATTTCGGAGGACTGCCTCTGCCGGATAAGAGGACATAAAGTTCCAGCACTCCTCTGGTCTAATGTGACTACCCGCACTGTTTCTTTTTAGCTGCTCAAATCCGATTTACCAGCGACCTGAAGGCCTGTGTGATTGACAAGCGTGGCTCCTCTTCTTCGTCCTCTCATGTTTGACTGAGGGCAGAAAGGACGCCACACTACATTGACCCACTATCGTACAAGTAGCATTACAAGACGGGACCGGCCGGGGCTAGCCTGTTAGCATGCAACACAACTTTTAGACTTCCTTGCACTCAACATCCCCTCTGCACATTCTGCTGTTAGGGTTCATCTTTTTTTTTTATTTGAATGGTTTTCTTTTATTTGAATTTATTTCGCCCAGATCCCACACACTGTACACTTTAACAGGAGGCAATACAGACCAATCTCACCCTCAGCACAGAAAAGCCTCTTCCCCCGTTGTAGGAGCTGCAGTCCTGTAAGGAAGCACTATTTTCTTGCATTCTTTCACTGGATTTAGTTTTCCCCTCGTGCATTCAGCATGTCCTGTTGGCCAGTGTAAGTCCTGCGGACATCATCTCCAGCAAGGTGTGTCGTTGGGCTCTAAAACCTAAATCAGGAGCGGACAATGTGTCTGTCTCAGTCTTTGCGTGTGAATTGTGGGGGCCTGCATGCATCTATCCGCATTTGTTTTATTTGTCCTTGCTTTTCTTTTCTACGTCCGTCTCTTGTCTCGTGCATGTGTGTGTCACTGTCTCGGGTAGGTGGGGTAGTGTGTCGGGGATTGTGTGCGTATGTGGGGCTGGGAGTGTGCGTGTGCCAGGGGCAGCGTGGCATGATGGTCGAGTGGTAGGCGGGTGGACAGCAGGTCGTCCTCAGCAGCATCACCTACAGACAGAGGAGACACAGCTTTTACTGCAGAGGCTACGGTTACTGTTGGTGTGCTTTTATCACTATGGACACAACCAAGGTAGATTTTTCAGTTTTTCAGGGCGCTGCAACATTACCTGTATTAAAAGTTGTATTTCATGTCTAAGTTTCTACATTACAACTATACACAGTATGCAATACGTCTTAATAAGAAGGACATTAGAGGAATAATAGCTGTGTAGGAGCCTACCGCTGCCATCCATGCTGGTCTGGTTTCCAGTGATGTGGTGCCAGTAGACGGATCGGGGCAGGATGGCGGTGGGGGTGCAGGGGTAGGAGCAAGGCTCTGAACCCATGGACCTCAACTGAGAGTCGCAAAACACAACATCAGCAATTAAAAAAAGAGCAGGTATGAAGGCTCAAGACACAACGTTTTAAGTACCTCTAGTCAATGGGGATTCTACGCCCCCTTCAGTTTGTCCAAAGAGAAAGTACTATCAGCAGAGGGGCAAAGCAACGCCCTTTGCTGTTTTCAAAGAGTTTGTTCACCGTAATCACCAAAGTCACACAAAATAAGTTGAATAAGAAATTGTAGTTGAATATTGGTTCTGTTTGTTTCTGCAAACTGCTGGCATGCCTGTCTATATTCTGTAGGTAAAACTCTGCCCATTGATAAGTGCCTCATAACATGCAACTCGCCTTTGGTAGAGACTGACACAACTCGGACCGCAACACAAAAGGGTGCAAATAAAACATAAGGACATTTCAAGTGAAGGATTTAACCAACTAATTTAGGCAATATTTCAATTATGGACTTTTTCTTTTTTTCCAATTATTTTGGAGTCAAACTTTGGTTTACTGCCCTTTCTTTGATGTATCTGTGCATAACATGAACATAGTGGGAAAACGTTTCCACAAAACATGGGAACAAACAATGATAAAAAAAAAGTCATCAGCACTTCATGGTGGCAATTTCTGGAACATTAACATTAATTTGGATGTAAAACCACTATTCACTCCGTTTTTGGTCTCCACCACGCTGTTGCCAAGCTCTCACCTTGCTGTTTTTCTCCATCTCCAGCAGGACCTTCTTGTGCTGCTCTGCGATAGCCAGCGTCGAAGAGTGGACCCTCTGGTAGATCTGCTCTCCCTCTCTGGTCTGGAAAGTGTAGAGCCCTTCACCGCTGTCACACATCCTACACACAACAGCAAGTCCGTTTAAAGGCATTGCACAAAACAGCACAGCTCCGAATCACCAATGCAGCATAAAGGAGGGTTATCTGGAAAACCTTAATAAGCTCCCACTTCCTCTACACGTTCTGTAAATGAATTAGTGTGGGATTCAGGAAGTGATTCGGTGACACAAATGGAGATACAAGCATTGTCATTTTTAAGCTGTTCCACATTGTATCCAAAGCTAAAGTTCATTTGACTGTGGTTTATCCGGGTCCGTCCGAAGAAAGACACGATAAATTGATCCAATTTGGTTTTGGCATTAATACTGACTTATTACAAACTAATAAACTAGGGATGCGGTGCCCAGACCGCTGATGTTGATACCATGAATTGGGAAATTGGTCAACACATTTATCTCATTTCCACACGTGCGTGGGTTTGATGACCCATAATCATATTCCGGTGCCACGTTAAGTAAACGATTTCTCAGATGACTTAATACTTTGTTCATAATACTCTTACACATTATTGGTAAACTAACATGTTCCAAACGGTCCATATCTATTGGATTTTAGTTCATTAATAGCAGTGTGCATGATACACTGCAAACCAAACCGCAGTCTTCAGGGGCGACGCAGTACAACCCAGCCACAGACAGAGGGCTCTCTCGCTACACAAACAAGCACACGTCAACACACACACACACACTGACACCTTTATCTGCATCCAGACCAAATTGTAGGACATCAACTTTTATCAAAGAGGAGGAGATAAGGACGTCTCACCCAGCATTGATTCGTCGTCCAATCTATTCAATCAATCTGTTCATGGACAGAGAGAGGTAGAGAGAAAGAGAGAGAGGGAGAGAGAGAGAGAGAGAGAAGGAGATAGAGAGAGAGAGAGAGAAGGAGATAGAGAGAGAGAGAAGGAGATAGAGAGAGAGAGAGAGAAGGAGATAGAGAGAGAGAGAAGGAGAGAGAGAGAGAGAGAGGAGAGAGATAGAGAGAGAGAGAGAGAGGAGAGAGATAGAGAGAGAGAGAGAGAGAGAGAGAGAGAGAGAGAGGCGTATTCTTGGACTGATGCTCACTGACAAAGAGCACACTTTGGTTTCTGCTCTTTTTGTCTCATTGAGGAATGTGCAGATTTTGTCCGTTTTGTAAACTGGTCCAGGGTTGAGGGAAGAGTAATCATGCTGCAGCGTCATAGTGCTTTATCATTGTTTGTGGTCGCGTCATGCAACTCGTTGGTGGAAGATAACGGTGGAAACCAGAGTGAGAGTCGAGTCTCTTTTTTAATTTTGTCCGCGCTCGAAACAGAAATTGATCCAAACAAAGCTTCTAAGACCGAATGCAGCACAGGGTAAAGGAGAAGGCCTGGTTTCCATGATGTGTCCTGACTCTGATATTAACAATCTGAGCTCATCACTGGCAACAACATGCCCTTTTAAAGGACATACCTTCATATTTTCAGTATTCTTTCTCATTCCCGGACCAATTTCCCCGTCAGTCACACAGAATAACATGCATCCAGGTTGAAAGATACCCGTTTCCTTTTAAAAACCATACCATAACAAACTTCTGTACATGCATGTATCCGTGGAAAGTCAGCAATCTAATCGCCTCGCCTCCTCCCCCCTGCCGTCCCATTTCCAGGTCTCACCTCCCGGCTTCGAAGGTGAAGCGGGTGGCGTCTCGTCCGTAGCGCCGCAGGGAGCAGAGCGGCCAGGTGACCAGTTTGGTGCGAGGGTTGTGAATGTCCCACAGGTAGATGTTCTCGTGGGTGATCTGCATCATGCACTCCCCGTAGATGTCCAGGTTGGGACAGGGTAGGAGGAACACGTTGAAGCGCTCTGAGGGCACAGAGGGACGACATCGCTCGAGATGCAGGAAAGTCTTTACTCTGCATGTTTGCTTATGTGTGTTTGAGTGTGTGTGTTTGTTTGTGTGTGTGTGTGCTTGTGTGCATTACCTGTGTGTTCACACTGCACTCCAGCAGCCAGGAGGTCCGGCTCTCCCATGCTGATGTCATTGAGCCGTGTCCCCAAACACTCGATTGACAGTGTCTTAAACCAGTCCTCTGCCTCCAGCTCTGTAGAGAGAGAGACAGAGAGAGACAGAGAGAGAGAGAGAGAGAGAGAGAGAGAGAGAGAGAGAGAGAGAGAGAGAGAGATTTATCACATCTACTAGAATCAAGTCTCGCAACCAAAAATCCAAATGACGACCTCTTCTACATGCAGATGCTTTGAGATTAATACTTTTATCAAAGGCTGCACATGTGACCCAGCTCCAATTCACAATTGCACATCTGTTTATGTGCATCTGAAACAAATGGGACCAATCCGTGACTTTTGGAGGCGATGATGATGCCTGTTGCTAAGGGGATAAGCATCAACAGTAGGTGTGTACGGGGATGGGCGTTTTGCAGCTCAGTGTTTTGTTGAGTGGAAGTACAGAGCCATCAATCTGTTTGCGTGAGTGGCTGAGTGTACAAGGTGTGTGTGTGTGTGTGAGTGTGTGTGTGTGTGTGTGTGTGTGTGAGAGAGTGTCCATGCGTTACCTGATTCACAGGTGAAGGTGCGTGCAGTGTCGTCAGTAAACACAATGGCCACCGCCTGCCGCTTGGTATCTCGAGGCAACCGCGTGATATTCTTGACATTGCTAATCTCTGTCACCTAGGCAACGGGTAAAGGTAAGATGTTTGACAAAGACATCGGGTGAATACAGCTCTGGTTGACATTCTTCATTGACAAGGTTTGATTTCCATCATATTCATTCCAAAGAAGAAGTGTAATTAAATGAAATAAGTATTTGGCTTACGCTACGTTCCCACTTAAGTTGTTCTCACACATAAAACGGTAAAAAAATACCGTGAATAAGGTGAAACCTTTCACACGCTTACAAGGAAATGACATGGGGAAAAAAGGATTAAAGAATTCGCTCTGCAGCTTCACCCTTGCGGTGTGTTGAAGGACTTTAAGTGGGAAAGCGAAGGAGAAGTCAATTGAAGGAGAAGTGATGGACAAAGATAATGAAGAACGACAGGCGAGTAAGAGAAGGAGTGAAAAAAAGGAGAAGAGGAAGAAGAAAAAGGATTGCTGATTCTTCTGAGCTCAGGAGGTCTTTTATGTGAAGGTTAAATGTTTTCATCCCTGTCTGTCTGTGTGTGTGTGTGTGTGTGTGTGTTCGCTTTGGTTTTCTCCTGCCGAACAGAAGATACCTGTCATACGCACACACACATACCTTAGGAAAGGCTCTGATGTAGGCAGACTTCTCGTCAGGGTATTTCTCCAGACGACGGGGGCCTTTGCTCGAGGACTTCTTGAACACCAGCCAGCAACGTCGATAGATCTGCAGTGTAGACACAGAGGTTTTATTAAAAGTTATTCAATACCACTCTGGTTTTAGTCCGAAACAATAACCAACAATGTACTGAAAAAAAAAACTTGAGATTGAGAGCATAACCCACGTTTACATTGTTCACTACGGGAGTAAATCACAGGAGAAGAAGAGTCATTTTCTCATTGACTTTACTTATGTTGTGGCCCCCCCTGCTGGTCAAAGGTTTAAGCTACCTCATGCATCGACGCACCTGGGCTGGTTCTGCTTGCTCCACGCGCTATCGCTGTGGTATCGGGGGCGGGGGGGGGAAACGTGGTTGGCTTGCTTTTATTTAAACCAATTACACAAGTCCCGGGTGATGCTAGACAAAAGATGCAGGGAAGGTGCCCTTTGCACCTCTAGATAGTGCAGACAGAAGAAAGGGAAGAGGACGCAGCTCGAGTCCCACAGTCTACATCCGGTGAGAGCACCAGCAACTAAGTGCTCCCCGCGGAAATTCCCATCTCCACTGAATGCAATATTAAATTCCACTTGTGCCTTCCATTGGGTCAGGGATATCATTCATGTAAAGGAGGCATTTTTCTCCCAGTGTGCACAGTTAATAATCAGTGGCTTACACATGGCAACGGCCTGCAGAGCTACAAAGAAATACCCGAGATTGATAAGCCGTTGTTTCCCTAGAAGATGCTAAATCCACCTTTCGGGATGTAAAGATAGAGCCGAGTAATGTCTACCTGATCAGAAAATGGAATCAATCTCCCTCTGTGTGCGTCGCATGGTGAATACATATGAAATAGGCCTGAAAAGATCTACTTTTTCAGTGTATTCAGTAGCAAGAAGACATCAGGAGTATCTTTAGTAAATAAGATGGGACGCCATGTCGGCGGTTGTATCATTTCCTTACGCTATAATGTGAGTATAACCCATCTGCAGTATGAGGAACTCCAAGCTGTTTGTCATCAGTTTCATCTTTGACGATATGGAGAGCAATTAGCATTCCCTGTCTCCCTCCCCCTGCCTCCCCCCTTTAACTTCACCCAAAGCGGCTCGCATTTTGTCTGTAGAGACCCGAGTACTTCAAACACAGAATGGGCAAAGGGATACAGGGGAAGGAGGGATGGAGGGGGGGGGGGGGGGGGGGGGGGGAGTGCACGCGTGTTTCAAATAGGACATTTCATATATGCATGTACTTTAGGTTAACCAGGGGTTGAAAACCATGACCGTCACCCTGGAAATGTAATGGAAGATGTAGTTAACCAGTCAAAAAAGTGTGATCTTGACCAAATATTCCCTTTATCCATTGTTCACCTCCTCTGGAAAATACATGTTATTATCTTAGAACTTTAAGCATATATAATCATGAATAGGAGGCATCGGTAATAGCTCGTCATGGCAACCGAAAAAGAAAAAAAAAGATTCTCTCTTTAGAAAATAGACTGAAATAGATAGTTGACCTCTAATTAACAGGAAATCTGTCCCTGAATCTGTTGATAAGTCATTCATTTCATTTCTGCCACACAACACTAAACCCTGAAGCTGAAGCTGGAGATGTAACATAAATGTAAACTTTGAATTATGTTGATAGAAAAAATCAACAGAGGCTGTGGAGAGGGAGGTGGAGGAGGAGAGATGGGGGAGCCGAGGACATGAGGAAGAGAAATAAAGCAGCACTGAAGGAAAGAGGAACAAATACTTGTTCAAGCAGAAGACCGGAGAAGACGGCAAGGGGGGGGAAGATGGGGGGTCGTGACCCCGAGGGTCCAAAGCAAAAACAGGGTAGAAGGACAGTGAAAATTCAATCCAGCTTCGTCCTCGTTATCATTTCTGGAGAGTAAATATATTCAACATAGAAATAAAAATGTTTAATTTGTTAACAAAGGCAAAGAGCATAGCTGCTTGATAAAGGTGAAAGGATCACGTGCGTATGGAAAGCAGTTTACTTGAATCATCACCTTCATCAATCATCAACCTGTTTTTTTATTATTCCGTAAATCACTTTGCTCTGAACATCGGTTTTTGAAAGAATGTAGTGGTGTTGTGATGATGGGGACAGTGGACTTGACCTTGCCCCTCTGATTAGATGCACTCAGGGATTATAAAATGTTATTAGCTGTAAAGGCCAAAGCTACATGAACTGTTATGGTCATGTAGTTAATTCTAAATTAATTAAGCTTCATATTAATTAGGTAGATAACTATGTCATAATTATTCTTACTATAGAATTGACATGGACTCTATCTCAAAACTTGAGAATTGACATGGAGTCAAGGGCAAACTCTAGGACAAAGAAATGACAATGTACTTGTCCGTGCCCCTCTAACAATGACTTGTGAGCCATTATTACTGTTATTATTAAACTTGACCCCCCCCCCAAAACCCTGTGAGTATAAGGTCAAAGTTAGTATGTGCAGGTAACTACACTTAAGTGAGTTTTTTTTGTAATTATCATGCATATATAATTATCATGCTTATATGCAGATATTAAACTGAAACTACCCAGAGTTAAAGGTCAGGATAATGAGCACTTGGCCACAGATGACATTTACCATCACACCAAATTACTCCACATTTAAAATAAGTCCTCCATTTGGACAAAACCACCAATGTTAAAAGTCTACAGTGAATTATTTTCATTCCATTAATGCGAGCGGGCGGGATGTCAACAAGCGTGACCATGAAAAGTCTTTAAGACAAATCTTAAACAAAAGATCTATGAGCCACTTCATTAAGTAATAAGTAGCACAGTTAGAACGTGTTTATAGTGAGGTCTGTAGATTGTGGACAACCAAACTCAGCAGCAGACTGAAACAGCCACAGTCAAAAGCGCTGTTTGTGCACTGGGACACAGTGTTCCCACAATCGGTTTTAATTTTTAAAGTGGAACAAACAGTCACAGCTGATGGAGAAAGAGATCGGGAACAAGGGAGGCTGGGTAATTTACTTCTGACCAGCTGCGGTTTCCCAGGAGAGCACTGCGTCATCTCTCTGCCCCCCTGCAGCCACAGCAACCACCCACCTCCACATGCTGCCACGGCAACCGAGCCGCCCCGCTGCTACAGCATCCCAATCCTGCTGAGCGCGCATTTCTTCACCAGGCCGTTGGACATAGACAGAGGGAAGCGGTGTGTTTGTTTTTCTGCTTAAAGATGCACATGCGTGAGATCTGGGTCACATTTCAGTTTTACTTCGTCAAGCTAAATGACTTTTCCGATCTGTGTGCTATTAGTGAATCCACACTATATACAGTATACAGTACATGTCTTTGGTGGCGAAACCTAGCGTGTAACATGCTACCAATGATCAATAATAAGTCTCAAGTTAAAAGGCACAGAAATGTTGAGTTTGTAGAGTTTTAAAATTGGCGCCAAACGAGCATTCTATACCAGTCCAGAGGAAGACAACGTAGCAGGGGACTATTTCTGTCCTGTGAAAAAATGAATTAAAATGCGCGGGTAAGATGTCTCGCACAGCCATCTAAAGAGCACAGTTTCACCTCAGACGAAAGGTCTGGCTCCACACACTCATGTAGTGGACGACTGCAGACATGAATCCGTGGAGTACAGGTGAAATCCATGCGCTAATAGGCGCATGAGCTCATTGATCAGGGTGTCTGTACAATAATAAGCACACAACCCTTTTACATACCCCCATTGCTTGTTAGGCTTATTAGGAAATTGTGCAATTTCTAGCTGTTTGCAAATATCAAAGTTGACAAAAACAGTTGAAATAGTTCAATGAAACTAATATTACCATAGTTTTCATCCAATTCATTTAATGACTACTACAGTCTGAAAAATATTCAACCTCTTTATAACAAGCATCTCCAGTTAGCAGAAAACCCTTTGAAATGATTCAACACCTTGTCTCAAACACAGCTCGTGCAACTAATCAACGGCTTCGTTAGCTTGAGTGTGCTTTAGATGGAGCACATAAATACTCGTACTGGTTTGTTGAGAGTAAAAAAGATAAAAGGTAATAAAAGCACAGAATGCCTTAAGAAAAACAATTGGAAGCATAGTTTGCAAGTTCAAAGTTGAAGCAACAGTGGGTTTGCTGCCGGGACGCGGCAGTAAGAAGAAGCTATCAGCGGCTGCCACCAGATTCCTGAGGGGGCAAGCAGTCAAAAACCCTCGAGTGACTGCAAAACACTTGCAGCGAGGTTTGGGGGCAGCGGGCCCTGAGGTTTCAGTTTGCACAGCGAGGGGTGTACGAAACACTGAAGGGTTCCATGCACGCGCTCCAAGACGCACACCACTACTGACCAACGAGCACAGGAACAGTATGCTGCAATATGCTGACAATCACATAAATGAGCCACCACCAAAAGTAATTCACTTCTGTGGAGCAATGAAAGAACATTTTAACTGGGGCAAAGGGATGGAGGGAGAACAATATAGCATGTGCTGAAAAGAACACCCTGCCTACAGTGAAGCATGGCAGTGGCTCAGTGATGCCTCTCACGGCTGCTTTGCTACATCTGGCAACCGAAACCTGCAGCGTGACGAGGACGATGATAGCAAGCCTACCTCAACGTCCACCAAGGCTTGGTTTCACGAGAGCAAATGGAAGACTGCAGTGTGGCCGTCACAGTCACCTGACTGAACCCTATCAAAACTGGTGGGATTTAAAGAAGGCGCACAACAAAAAGTGTCTAAAGTTCTGCAATTCTCGATACTCAATTTCATAATAATTTCGGCAAAGACTTGGCACCAAGGTATCAGTTCCCGGGCCGACCCTACAGCCCATTGAATGCATCATTGCTCACTGCTTTCTTCTACTGTAACACTAAAGAGGGAGCCTTCAATGCTAACAACTGCCGAGAGTCGATTCCCAGGGCCAATACATTAACTTTGTCAAAGGGGCCTTCGTCTAACGTGTCTCATTGCTGGTCCCCGAAGCAGACAAAAGCACCTGCCTCATCATCAGCAACTGTGGCTGGCGGTCAAGCAGGAGATCAGGGTTCAATTCCCGAATCTTTTCCTATCTGATTAGACACATCTTTTCCTTAGCAGGACAATCAGCTTTGGGCACGGCGGATCAATGGGCTGTCGCGGTGCCCCTTCCTGCTCCACACGGACATCATTAAAGATTGATCGGATCTTACCTTTCGTTGCTTCTGGCCGCTGCCTCTGCAGCACGGTGCTCACGCCTGCATATAACTCACTCCAGAAACACTGGCTCTGTAATAGTCTTGCTGCTATATTTGGCAATGACTTTGGTCTGCTCCTTTCACAGAAAGCAAGGTCAGTGCCACAAAGATAATGATTCGGAGTAATCGCCCGGGTGCTACGCTTATCCCGGCGGAGGTGGAAAAACGCAGTCAGAGTCGTTTCAATAGCTCCCATAACCGTTCCATCACATGAGTTGGGACAAAAATGTGCCGCACATCATTGAGCGGCCACTAATGCATTGTTGACTGGGGCTCAGTGCTGGAACGGGTCGTCCCTCAATCAGACAACCTGCAGTTCGACACTCCGCTAGTCCATGTGTTCATGGGGAAGACATGTGAATGGATGAATGACATGTAGAGTTAAAGCACTTTGAGTGGTCGGAAGAATAGAAAAGAGCTATTCAAGTGCAATGAATTCACCATTGACAGAATAATCATTGGCCTGCGCAGTAGAGTCAGGATGTCCTGGCATTGAGGGGCAGTGGCTCATTACTTAAATATTTTAAATATGCATTTTGAAAGGTTTCTTTCTCAGATTGTGAAACTCCAGGGAAAAAAAACACAACTTTATACATGGACGTAGCCTTACAGAGATTTTTGTCGTCTGTCTAATGTTACTTGACAAGTTTAATCCAAATACTTAAACAAATAAGGTGCTTATTACTAAAAGAAATACGCTTTCAGTGACACATAGTATAATTCATTTTGGTTCTATTGACTCCCTCGTTACATTAAAATGTTGAGGCACTGGTTTGCTACCTTCTCCATTTCTTTGCTAGTTCTTTTCTGTTTAGGTTCATCAGCAGGGCTGTAGTAGAGGGTAAATGCACGTAAATGCCGTTCACACACCTCTGGAATTTTAGAAATAGCGCTTACGCACTGCTAAATAGCGATTACCCCCCTCGAAGTGGCAATTACGCACCTCAAAGTTCCCTGTGCCTTGTACTCTTCCGTTGGTATAATCCAAAATAAATTGGGTGTCATTTTAAAACACCTGAGACCATGTGATTCTTAGGCCCGCCTCCCAATGCACTCAAAAAACTAAGGGCCTAAAATTGCTACTATTTAACAACTGGCCCAACGAATCCAAAGTATGCAACATCCATCTTCATTAGATTAGACTGGTTTCTTGGGGGTATCTAACAAATATTTAACGTTTAATACGTTCATTCATTAATATGTTCATTTTTCTGTAGATTCCAGCGGTAAATAAGCAAGTAATAAGCGACCGAACCTCCCCATAATGCCTTTCAGTCCATGTAAAACTTAAAATCAAAAACACTAAACTTTGAAGGTGATTCTGTATTGTTGCAGTGCACCATAATAAAATCCACAAGAATATCCGTCGAGACTTTTCCCGAATCCGAATTTTCCTGAGAGAAAGGGAGCACCAGATGAGAAGAAGCAGGAGGGAAGATATTATGTGGAGGAGCATGAAGATCAAGGGGCCTGCAGCCAGAAAGGAGAGGCGAAGCTGAATGCTAGGTCAGGGGAGTTCAGACTCGATAGTGCAAGCTAACCTATTAGTCTCAGAGGCTGCTTATATAATGATCCCTTCAAGGCATATAAAACACATTTACAGGTTCCTTGGTCCAGGCAGAGAAAAGTGGATGTGGCAGGATGACCTGTAAAAGGATCATCATATACTTTATCCAGTGCACACACTTGTCACATGCACATGCTTGCAGCGCAGGGCTAAGAGAAGGCCCGGAAGACAGAAGCTGTGACGCAAATTACCTTGTTTATTTTAGCCCGATTCCACACCGGCAATTTGGATTCCTCAGGGGATAATCCCATAGCTAATTCTGATTAGGATTTTTACACGTTTGTGCCAGTGTGGAAACACACTTAGAATAAGGCAAACAGCTCACTTAGCCTCAGGCTAAATGCTCACTTATCACCAGGCTAACAATTTACATAGCCCGAGGCTAACAGCTAATTTAGTCTGGGATTAAGAGTAGTGTGAAAGAATGTATTGGTTAAAAAACATATAAACGTGGATATAAGATAAGTGTTTGGATTGGATAAAATGAATGCTGAGCATACAATAATCGCAAATTTAATATTAAAAATGAGTGTGTAGTGTGAACGTTGCTGCTTGATTAACCCTCAGAAATGAATCCCCCAACTCTGCAATTCATCTCAGATTTGTGGACTATTTTAGCACCCTTTATGTTTGAAATAGCTATGTTTTTGAACAACTTTAATAAAACAGAGGGAGAATAGGGGAGAATTTTGAGACCAACTGGTTAACCCTTTGGTGTATTTAATAGCTAAAGAGCCAGACATTTCCTTCATGCGGTGAAAACCAAAACAGAGTTAGAAGGAGTGAATGTTTGGTTAATTTTTTTGGTTAGTTATCTCTAAATGAAGGACTTTGCTGCCCCATGTCTGCTGAACATTTGCATGAATTAACGTTTGCTGAAGTTTGCTAAAATCTCCTTGCTAACTATGAACCTGAAATTAAGCCAAATACGTTCCTACCTTTTCCGACTCTTCAAGTAAGTATGGAATCTACATGCAGATATGCAAAACCGAGATGCCCTTACGGGGATACTGGCGTTGGCGCTTCCTTGTTAACACAAGCAGCAGGGGGGGCGAGTTGGATAATCTACTAGAGCAGACTTGACGTTAAACATTCTCGTGCATTCGGCTGAGAGCGACATCTTGTGCGTCACAGCGCACTCATCAAGCGCCGGTATATCTCGAGGCAAGAATGAGACAGGTTGCAGAGAGACGTGACTAAATCCTGGTAACAAAAGTGCTAATTCAATTTGACCTTCCAAAAATGAACTGGCCCAAATTTGTGGGCACATTAAAGCTGCCACAAGGGTCTCTGCAGCCACTACATCGAACCCACTTGGTCTGTGCGTTCGCTTCATGGCAACGCTCTTGTAGATAAAGACAAACAGGGATCCGAGAAGGCGCCTGAAGTGTTTTACCCTGTCTGTTAACTGAGCTCTCAAGTTTGCTGGTGCCTCGGGTGATGTCAAATTTAATTCCAACTGTGAGACTCTTCAAGGACTCCGGGGTGTTGAGTCCTCTACTAATGGAAGTGAATCATTTACAGCAGGGGTCCCCAACCAAAGACAGATTTTATTTTGAAACTTTTCTTTTAAAATTGTATTTGTGAAAAATATTTTATTTCAAAGAACGACCAGATTCTCTCGCAATTAAATGCGCTTGTCCATCTTGACAAAATTCTCAAGAGTCACACAATCTTTTTTTCTTGCCGTGTGCAGCGATCCCACTGGGCCGGTTATTTTGTTGTGGTGGTCCGCAAAATATTGTCTCACATGATACCGGTTTGTGAGGCAAAAAGGTTTGGGGAGCCCTGGTTTACATGCATGCTCCTGCATGGGAGCAGGATCCAAAAGGTATTAAAGCATATGGTCGGATGTTCTTTCACGTCTTCCACGTTTTTGCAGTAGTTCATGCTGTCCAGAGGTAAAGAATAACAAATAAATCTGAATTTCCATGTTGTGTTTTCAATTCAAACATTTATTTCAACATAGCAAGAAATAGCCTCTGTATCTGCTCTGTACTTGTTGTGGGAGTGCCACATATTCCAGGCAACTAAACGCCATCTTTTCTAGTTTCATCACATCATCCGGAGGCAATCAGTGAATTTCATGGAGCTTTGTTCAGTGTATCTACCAAGCCGCACATCGGCTGGTTTATTACAGCTGTATAAACCGATAGATAAACCGATTTTGCTGAGACTTAATTGCAATAAACAATAGACAAAAGGGATGCTAAATTTATGTTTTGTTTGTTCCGCTTCATGGGCAATCTCTAATAATTACAGGCTTTTCCCACTTGATTTGAGAGTAATGACGGCCTATATCAAATTACTTGAGCATTGCAATAAGCATGTAAAAGAAAAACAGAAATATTGATTCTTTTTAAATAACTGAAAAACCGCTAAGAAGCTTTTCTTATCCAAAGCCTGACAGCGGCATTCCACTGATTCCAAACTGTCCCCACTTCATATCCACACATCACAACGTATGGACACACTGCTGACAAAACTGGCACAGGGGGGAAGTGGATTAAGAGAGCGATTGAAAAAAGGAAGAAAAAAAGATAGAAAGACGACACAGAGAGAATGCGGAGGAAGGATATAGATAATGAGGTGGAAAGGGAAGAATGAGATGTGAAGAATCAGCGCTCTGGGCAGAAAAAAAATGCAGAGGGAGAGAAAGAAGACACAGAGCAATTATACCACAGAGGCAGAGTAAGAAAGAGGGGACGGGGATGATAAGAGAGGGAGAAAATAAAATACCTAGAGCAGTTTGTGTTAAAAGGGTAAAAAGATTTTTAACGAGAGAAACCCTGGACGTCAAACTGGCTTTGCTCCAGTTAATCCCACTCTGAGCTCAAGTGTGTGTATTGTTCCTCACTAAAAATGACTCTAGCGAGGCCAATCAACCCTGTTTTCCTGCTCATATGTTGTTGTCCATATTTGCAACGAATTCCCAAACTCCCGAAACTCATCCAGAAGCGACGAGAGCAAACGAGGAGCCAGATAAGGAAAAATGAACAAAGCAGGATTCATGACGGATGACAGAAAAGCAATCGCTGCCGGTGTCAAAGCCCCAGGCGGCTTGTGGTGCCGATCTAACGCGCGGTTGGTAGAGTAGAGGCAGTACGAGCAGACGCAGGCGGCGGCGTTGTGGTGCCGCGTGCCACAGCTGATAACCCAGAAGGGCTTTGTGACGTCTTAACGGATCGCAGCTCCGTTCTTCAATGTTCCCCTGAACAAAGCAGGTGTCATTTCTTCTCTCGTTTCCTCGGGTTCGCACTTTCCAAGCCATGGGTTAGAAAGTTGAAGAAAGTCCCAGAAATACAGTATTTCCCCAAATAGTTGTGTTGACTCAATCAAAGCGTGGGTTTTGCCCCTCGGGCCCTTCCAAGCTCAGCGGTGCTGCTTTTATTGTTGTTGTCATAAATAAAGGTTTTGGATGTATTACAATGTTGACCGTGGCGCCACATGAAATCAAAGGGGATCGACAGAGTTGTTACAATTCATCCTCAGGGGAACAAGAATCTCTGCAGCGAATATTATGTCACCACCATCTGTTTCCAGATCTGTGAATTTCTCATAATTATAACGTGCAACTTTTAAACCCTTCATTTTTTTTTAGTGGTGGAAATGGGCTTGTTTCAGTTGAAAGATGTCAAGATGCTGCTATGAAGAGAGTCTCTCCATGGAAAAACATCATGCACGTACCGGCAACACAACGGTATTCTTTTCTTCTCCTCGTCTACATTTCAAGGACAAACAAAAAAATCACTGCTGGTCAAGAGCTAAGAAGCAAATGTGTTATTTTCCCCCCGGACACGTGTTTGCCTGTACATGAGCCAGTAACTGAGCTGCTTAACTTGAGGACAGGGAACTTTTATTTTGGTAATACCCAAAGCACCGCGTTGATGCTGGAATTGGAACGCCATCAGTCTCACTCAGAGAGGCGAGCGGCCTGCGCGAGCAGCGATAGCGGAGGAGAGGCCTTTTTGAAGTGAGCGGCTGAACAGAACCTGGCTCCAATTGATTTGTGCTTTTGTTTCCCTAAAAATCAGTCACGCAGAGTTCATTCAACTGGCCACGGCGCCTGAACGTGACGTCACGCTCGCTCAAATGAGCATTCCCAGTGAGAGCGGACAGGATGATGGACATTACACCTGCACACAGGTGAAGAACCGGTTTTCTTTGGTCATTTTGATAACATTATCGAACCCAGAGCAGCACATAAAAGTCAAGTATTGTGTCTGTGAAACATATTGAAGATGCAACTTAATTTTTTTTTTACATCAGGCAGCACAAGCTCCTGCCAGAAGTACATCAAGAGACAGAAAAAAAAGAATTTTTGAAACAGGAACCAAAGAAATGCTGAATTGCTGTGTTCATCTACCTGAAAATTAAGTTCCAGCCATTTAAGTAACGAGTAACAGCTTGTTCATGTACTCTATTAACTGCAATGTGTTATAAATACCAAGCAACTGGGGGCCTCTTTAACTTATAATAATAATTATGCTCTGTGTTTTACTTACTATGCAAATCTGCACTGTATTAATGCATCAATAAAATGGGACTGAATGGAGATCACAACAACTCTTAAAGTGCCAATCAATACGTGCCAACGCGATGAAATTATGCACAGTCAATCAGAGGTAACCAATTAGTTCGTCCTGTGAAACATGAACTCAGTGGCTGGCGATTGGTTGCACTGTGGCAGTGAGAGCAGATCAAAGGTGGGAGGGATCAATCGCGCTCGCACTCACCCCCAGCTTGCGGCTGCGCATGCGCACGTAGCCCTGCTTGACGATGTCGTTGAAGTTGGAGGCCATCTTTGCGTGGAGGGTAACCTGCCGGCTGTCGCCGTGGCGACCATCCAGATGCTTCGTTCCTCACTTTGCCCAGCTGGCTCCCAGGCCCTCTGTGCCGCGCTCCGTCCGCTCTCTTCCAATCCCTCAGGACGTTGTGTGCGTCCTCCCTCTGGCGCCTCCTGTTTCTATCTGTCCTCAACTCTGTCTCTCTTCCTTTCCATGCATCTCTTCACATTTTTCCCACCCTCTCTGTTCCCTATCCGTTCCTTTTTTTCTTCTTTGCCTCTTGATCTGCTCGCTTGTCCTTTTTTCTTTTCCTCTATCCTTCTTTCATTCCCTCTTCACCGGGTCGCTCTTCTCTTCCATTTTTGGGGGATCTGTACAGAGAGAGACAGGCAGAGAGAGGCACACATGATTATTTATGTATTTATTATTCATTGAAGAGTGAGTACAACATTATTGTCCATTATTCATGCGGGTGGCACACACCATTATTGAGGGCACGAGGGCAACGGGCGGCGTTGCCGGTTGCCTTTTGTTTCTTGAGTCTGTTTGCTTTGGAGTCTGAGTAATTGAGCACATGGCTGAGCTTGTGCATGTGTGTTACTGCGTGAAGCGCTAACGCTCCACCGAGGACATCACAGGAGGCAGCGTCCATTAGCCGGTGTGTCTAGGAAATACACACGTCTGAGGTTCCAATCTGCTCTCCAATCAGAGCCTGTTTACCCATCATGCCGCGGCGTTTACTCCCTGCTTCTAGAAACGTTTTCGCTTCCAACACCCGGATCTCTTCACCCTTTGCTTGAAGCATTTATTACGTTGCAACGCGGTCAAATATTAGCCTGGCTAACGTCATACCCTGATCTCAAATGAGACGGGGTCGGGAAACCACATGTTCATGTCCTCGTATTGGAGGCGTGGTTTACGAATGCCCAGAGCCGTTTATTGGGCGCTACGAATGTCTGTCAACACCTCTGTACAGACGCCGATCCGTTGCCCTTAGTTGTGGTTATCCGTTGACTTGAAGCTGTATCCTTCTTTGGGTTAACAAACAAAGGACTGTGTGACTTCTCAAAAAACGGACTCTGCTCAGCTTTAAGCGGCCTTATTTTAACCCAGAACTGCTCAGCCCGTTTTTCTTGAAGAGACAGTCATTGTTTCTGGAGTAAATACACGGCCTCAGTCTCTTTAGGAGTGAGGAGTCAGCGACGGACTCGACCTAGTGCCGGAGGAGGCCGAGTGTGAAGCACAGACGACACACATCTCCCCCTCCGAGGTCACTTGCAGCCCTCATTGACTCAGTTGCCGTATAATGAAGCTGATATACAAGAGGTGACGTGACACGCAGCCATCTGTGTGCACTGAGCATGCAGATGCGCACGTGCAACCCAGCGTGGCAGACATTTCCCATCGGGCTCAGTGGTAAATCTCCCTGACGACAGCGGAACAGAGACATTAAACGTTAACAAGGACAAACCCACAGAAGGCCGGCGAAAGACGGGCAGCGGCTTATCCTAATGGAAATGTTGGTTTAGCTAAGTGGCCCAGGCACAAAAGACTATTTAACAAACACGCGGATCCGGAGTAAATGGAAGAGCACACAGTGGTGCAAATACGCACACAGATGTCAATGACCAGGACAAACATGTAGATATCAATGTGGAAATACAACAATAATATGTTTGTTCTAATAGAGCAGCGTAGATGAAAATCCTGCTCAGGACACAGTGTGCTCAAGGTGTGCCACTCGTGGATTATTATATGAATAAATCATTTCCATTTGCGGCCATTACTTTATTCAGCATAAATACGCCAAGAGGCCTCCGCTCAGCCTCACTCTTCATTCTCAGTATCCTTAGTACAAAGGATAGAGGAGTTTGCTATAATCTCAAAGAGTCATTTTAATCTGGTGGAGATTAAAGCAGAGCTCTGAGGAGACCCACTCAGCATCATTCATAACGTGTTTGAAGTTTGTTGTAATTTGGAGGAAAATGCATCGTTGAATCCAGATTTCAATGCTTCTTTGGTGACACTTGTAGGCAGAGGAGGACAAACTCCTGCTGTCCTCCTTTAGGCTGGCACATCTCGGATCTCGGATTTTGTTCATGCTAATTTGCTGTTGGTCAAAACTCGTGACGGACCCCGCTCCGAGGGAGGACGTCCCAGGGGCGACAGATTGCTGCATGGCGGGGGACGATGTTTATTTAATAGAGGATCATGAACCCCTGCTGTTCTCTGTCCGAAAACACCGCGATGCAGAATACTTTAATTAGAGTGACACAAAAACCTGAAAGCACATTCGCCACATCTCCAAACAGCCAATGGGACACAGTGCTGCCATTTCTCTGGTAACAGTTTTTCTATCGTTGACCAAACTTCGACCTCCTTTGCAATTTCATTCAAACACTGACTGTTCCGACGCACAGAGGAAGGGAACGATCCTGATATGAGCACTTCCTTTTCCATTTGGATGGCTCAAGGGGTTATGAGCTCTTGAAATAAGCCGACTGCTTCTCACAATATTAAGTACTCTTATTCCCCCTCATGCGTCCCGTGTGGAGCGCAACGATCCACTGACTGTGGTTTCATCACTCAGCTCTGATGATATGCTATTAAGTTCGATGAATCGGAACCAATGAGCTTTGGCGTCCGGAGTGAAAGAAGTTCGGACGGGCTTTGTCATGACGGCGAGGCCACAATGGATCCAGAGCCCTTTAGTCCTTTATTTTGGTTTGTGGGGAAACAACTGTCACCAGTAATAAATTATAGTGATATAATATTTACGACTCATTTTCAGTCCATATTTAGTTAATTTTAAATTATTATACTATTCTGCACGTGACCCTTTATGGCTCGGCCTCTATGCTGTGGTAACAAATAAAAACATATTCTTATCTTTCATTCATTTTCATTTCTGCATTTCATGTTTTGAAACATGATGTGGAAATAAAAAAAGAAATCAATTTCATCAAACAGGAATGGAAGATGATTGAATGAATGAATGAATGAATGAATGATTTCTGTTTGATTAAATTCACATCATCACTGGTGTTCCTGTATTTGAGCTCCGGAGCAGAAAGCAAACAGCTGCAGGGAAAGTGAGAGGTTGGCTGTGCGTCATGACCAAGAACATTTGTGCGTGGTGCGTGGTGGGCGGGGCCTCGGTCTGTGGTCAACAGCAGAAACACTTAGAAGTTAGAATTTTGACAAACAACTCCTGGCACCATATTCAGTCACATGAAAGAGGGCCGTGAGGGATTGAATCGGGGAAAAAATGCAGATGCTGTTTTTAATTACTTTTAAATGATCTTCAATCGCATCATGAGATTTAATGGGTCAGTCATTTATCTGGTTGAATAGTGATCCGTTATTGAAAACACACACACACACACACACACACACACACACACACACAGCATCTTATCAAAGAAAGATCTGACTCCCAAAGGCACCACATCGATTGGCGGATGGCCCCTCATTGATCCGGCGTCGTTTCTTCCTGTGTGTGTTTACATTTGTGTGCGTGCGATGACCCAGAATCAATGGCGTGTTCACAGTCTATCCCCCGACCAGCCAGCAGCCATCACTCTACGGCGCATCCTGGCCACGCCTCCAACGCCTCGCCTCTGGTATCAGAGGAAATGTAAAGCATCGGGAAAGCAAGCGTGAGCGTTCAGTGTGAAAGAAACGGCAGCCTCCATCAGTGTTAGAAACAGTGTCAGGACTTTTTTTTATAGTGAGTCATGTTTTATTGGCTTTCAGTGGCACCGTCACATGTGTATCCATGACGATTGCAAAATCCACCGAAGCAGCCAGAAAATGAAAGAAAAGTCTGTGTTTGTAGAGTTGAAGTTGTAAACACTGAGATGTCACAGTGACTTTTCAGCAACACAATTGAATCAGCTCATCTTTAAGGACGTTTGTGGTGAATCTCTAGAAACATTTCAACCAGGTGTTCCTGAGATATTGTTTCATGAGCAAAAACAGGGCCTCTGAGCCAGTGACAGTACACACACACAGCTAAGCTGCACAGCAACTACCGCTTGCAAATTCCAACAAATAAACATGTTTATGTGTGTGTGTGTGTGTGTGTGTGTGTTCTTCTGATTGTGTGGGTGGTGTGACCTTTATCCTCTCCGGAGTATTTTCAATCTCAGGTTGACACTTTTGAACATCAAAGATCACATCTGCTCAGCATCTTTGTAGGACACACACACAAACCCACACGCGCACACACACACACGACAACTAACACGATTACTGCCAGGTCCACACAGACACACACGGACATCCCAGTGAGCCACAGGGACACGCACATACACTCAGACACACAGCCACCTGCCCTGAAGTGACACATGAAATCAGTCAGGCAATCAGCCCCTATTCCTCCATGCCTGTCTCTTCTTCCTCTTCCTCCTCTTCCTCTCACACGTCCCTTCTTCCATCTTTCACTTCTCCCCTCCTTCGTTCTTCTCAGAGCCTGTATAAACATGGGCAGAAAGCCACGCGGAGCTGCGGCTTTGCTTACTGTAGGGTTTACATGTATTACTTGGTTTTAATGCATTTTAACCTACATGCAGCACGGAAATCCTGCAGTTTTATTGATTTGCATCCATTGGTCCAATTCCAGAACAGTGCAGCACACCGATACATCGCCAACCAGTCCAACCGCCAGACAACACAACAACAACAATGAAGCATCAACGCCAGGGAAATTGATGCATAAAATCAATGGGGTATCTCTCTTGGCGGTGGATTGTGTTGGCGGTTTGGTGCACGTGAGACGGCTCGGTCGATGAGCACGTGACCGGCTCGCGGCGTCCGCCGGAAATCGGTGGAGGAGAGTTCACTTGGGGGGCAAAGCCTCTTGGCGTATTTATGCTGAATAAAGTAATGGCCCCAATCCTTTCCGTTAATACTCTTGATGGTTTCCTTATTCAGTCATTTGACGACAACAAATACTTGCAACAAATATCATTTAGATTTACAAAACACAATGAAGACACAAGAAGCCAGTGAGGGATCCTGTCTGTATATTATATTATATTTTCAAGCTGATCTAAATAATTAGTGATTAATGATTAGCTTAGATTAGTATAAAAACTGGAAACAGGGTAAACAGACTGATCGGCTCTGTCAAGCAGCCAAAAATAAAGTATCCTGACACCCCACCACAAATGGCATTAGTTAACAATACACTCAGTTAACCAGTGAGCTCTAGAGACGTTGGTAGGTGATTATGTTACTTTTGCACCGAGCCAGGCTACTGGTTTCCTCCTATATGCATTGAAGGTGTGGCTAACCATACCTTCAATGTAAAGTTGGGATCATCTGAGAGAATCGTTTGTGAAAACTGTGAAAATCGATTTGCGGGAACAAACGAGGAGAAAGAACAAGGAAAAAAAGGAAGGAAGCAGTGATACAAAGAGTAGAAAACAAAAAATGTACGAGTTGTAGAGTGAAACGGAGCATTTCCGATGCTCATCTCTTCCTCTCCCTCTCTCTCTTTCTCTCACTCTCTCTTACATTCACACACACACACACACACACACACACACACACACACACACACACACACACACACACACACACACACACACACCCTCATGGCTCTCCCAGTCCACCCCAAGGCTAACACTTGGGAAAGCGTCAGTCTGTCTGCTCATAACTATCTGTCACAGATAACAGTAGGGATAAACACACACACACACACAAACTCACTCTCCCACGCTCACCCACAAACACGTCTCTGGACAGCTGGGCCACAGACAGACATGACGCTCCGTCTCCAGCCCTGTATCAGATGAGCGTAAACACACACTACAAACACGCACGCTCACAGCTTCCCTCAGAACCTTCTGTAACATTTGGATACACTCACGTTAAAATGAAAAGAGCATTTTGACAACAACAACAACAACAACAAAAAGTCCTTCATCTGAAAGCAGCTCAGAGAAAACCGAGGCGATGACCGCCGACAGGTGGCCGAAATCGAGTCTTCGAGATAACGCCATGTGAGTTTATATCACTGAGCGAGACGACGTGGAAGCCTAACAGAGGGAAGTGACTGTGACAGCAAACTGCCAATTATGTTCATTTCACAGCGCTTCCTGACTACGCTCGCTCTGCAGCGGGCGTGGCGACAGGACCGAAGGGCCGCGTCAACACTAATGTGCAGTGCAGATGTTAAACATTAGGCCACAGCCTGCGAGTAGCCAGGCGATCCGTCCACAACGTCCACCAAGAAGATCTAGTGCCATCATCCGGTCCAAATTGTGTTTGTCCAAAACCGATGGCGTTATATATTATCATAAACCAGTGTCAGCCTTCAGCTCAAAGAAAGGCCTCGTTTTCTGATTCACAGTGTATTCTTTAACATACTCAGCGGTAGTAAGATTGTAGAGAAAACAAATGATTCCCACGTTCACAAACATCGGTGCACATTTTTCCACTTCATTAAGACCACATCATCCATCTATCAGTGAGTTATGAAGCCAGTGTATCCGGGATGAACGCTGTGTTCTGGGACAGACGAAACCAACAACATGTATTTGGGGTAAAATAAGAGCAGTGGCTTGACGTCACCATTTGACTGCAAGTTTGAAATGAAACAATAATGGCTTGTCGGGTTTTCATCCTTGTATGTTGGTACTTAAATATGTCATTTGAAACAATGACAGCAAAACAAATACAAAGATCTTCGGTTAATGGTGTTAAATCCTATAGCAATTCAAATTCAGCCAATGCAGGAGGGGGGTCTGATCCCAGGGGACAGCCCCAAAGTCCCGTCGGATTAGCAAAGTTGTCCCCTGGAGCTGCAAAGCTCTTCAATCCCAGGCAGGCCGTCGTCCACGGACCACAAGGCCACAGGTTGGAGTCCCCTTATGTCCGACATGTAGAGCGTATTAAGCAGCATGGACGGTGTTGTGTTTCCTAAATGAAGAAACACTGGATGGACAGAAGACGTCTTGAAAATGAGAAGTTAAATTCAAAAGTATAGCGCGAAGAAGAACATCTGAGCTGAGGAGCCGTTGGTCTCTGGAAGCAAACAGTATTTATACAGATCAGTAAAGGTGTGAAAGTCCGTGTCCACGCCCCCCTGGGAGGGCCAACGGTCTCCTGGTGAGTTCAATGTAACTTGGATTTTGAATGTCTCCCAGTCAATATCAGTTGTGGTGCTTTCTAAACATTACATGCACGCATTTCGGTCGACTACATTACATTACAATCATAGCTGTACGTTGGTATCATTCTATTGATTACAGTTTCAAAATGACAGTGGTTTTTACAATATTCTCATTACTTTATTGATTACATAGTTCCAGAACAATGGCTGTATTCTGGTGTACACTAAGTGTATTTCTAGCATCCTACAACGGCATATAAGAAGCAGGCTCCCTCACTGCTTTGTGGACTGCTGTTATGAAGCCTAAATGTAGGCGCTTTGATCGTCGTCATCTTGACCTTTTGCAATCAGCTAACTGGAGGAGTGAAGTCATGTACTACATTGTAGGTCGCTTTGGTCAGCTGAATGTAAATGTCTACTTCTCTGGTAGCAGCAGCGACTAGTAGACTGGCTGAACAGTCAACCCAGCTACAAACAACCACTCATACAATCCTGGATATGTCCTGTCTGTGATTCCTTAACTGAAATAAAAGTTGAGGAACTATTTTTATTTCAGCTTCTCAAATTGCAGGATAATTGACTTGCGTCAAATCCGCAATGAACGATAGTGTATTATGCATTTTACTAATGTAACTGCATCTGTATTGTTGTATTCAATCGAGGCCCACGAATCCAAGCGCGTTTCACCTCATCAAAGAGCGAGATACAGACAAGGCCTTATGACTAAGTGCATTAAACCCGCTAAGTGCACCGCCAATGCCAAAACCACAGAGTGCGTCATTAACGCAGCGTCATCTAAAGGTGCAAAACAGGCATGGGGAACGAATGAAGCTTCATAAAAGCAAAAACCTAATTGGGAAAAAGGCATTAAAAAGTATCCAAGAGAAATAAAATGGAGCCATTTCCGCAGTACAACACCTAATTATTGTGAATTACTATTCTATAAAATGTACCCATTTCTTCCCCTTTGGCTGTTCGTGGACACAGAAAGACAAAACAGAAGCTAACTTGGCAGACTCTTTCATCTCTGCACACACACACACACACACACACACACACACGTGCATGTATGCATACATACACACATGCAGCGCACAGTGGGTAGCACTAAATCCTTGGCAATTTCTGCTGTTTGGTGAGGGCTTTCAAAGTTCAAGGCGAGAGCAAGAGAGCAGTGGAGGCGGGGCCTCGTTTATTCCAATAGAAATTGCTCATTTAAAGCAAAAAAATGAGTATATTTCCACCAGATCATCTGGGTGTCCCCAAGCTTAACCTTTGGTAAAAAATTAAGGAACATACATCACATACACATACATTTGGCTATTAGTGCAGTTGACAACTGTTAGGAACAAATAATGCAAATAATGGGTACTCCTGTTTTTGTACTCAAGTATAACTATTAGGGGTGTAACGATTCATTTTAACAACGATTCGATTTGTATCACGATTCATGGTTGTCGATACGATTCAAGGACGATATTGGTTTATTTAGAACGATACGATCCGAAACGATTCAGTGACTTGAAATTGATTTAGAAACTTTTTAGCCAAAAATTCAACCAGTGTGACTGAAATAAATTTCCTAGATTCCTGTTGTTTAGAATAGAATCAGGTATCAATTAATTATGAATATAAATAAACAAGTAAACAACAATGAATGGCAAATGCATTCACATTTTATTTGAATAAAGTGCAAACACTGCTGTGGCAGTGTAGCAGAAAAAAAAACCTGTATTAGTGATATACACAAAAAACACCCCTGCAATAATGGTTTTCCCCAACCAACCTCGGCAAAACACCTCTATTTCAACCCCTGAGGAACATCCCCTCGGCTTTGCTGTGCAACCCGGAAGTTGAATGGGGCTCGGGACGGCGGTGGGTTCCCGGCTCAGTCCGTGACAGCCTTTATCATTAAAAGTACTAAGAAAAAAGTCTGACGTGCTTAAATCCAATAGGTTATTTCCTAGTATCTATACAATCGATATATTACATTTTAAAACGATGTTAGATCGATAAACGTTGTCCATAAGGCCAACTCGCCGAGCACAGATCGATGTAGTTGGATCGGAGGAATATAAATCGGATGGAAGACCAGGAAGTTGTATTCAACCGTCTCAATGTAAGAACCCCTCCCATGTTTGCCCCTCTACCCCAGGAGGTCGGGCAAGAGGGGCACGCGCCTTTACCCAGAAGGGATGTATGAGGGAAGGGAGGGAGGGAGGTGTACCGGAAAGGAAGGACGGGAAAGAAGTAAAGGGCACAAGTGAACGAACACCATCTGCCATTGCTGGAACGGGCCACTGAGCTGTCAACAGATATTAAAGGGACTAGCTCCTGTCGAGTGGTGGTGTTTTTAGTTAAAGATTGAGACAAACACACACGCCGTCATGTGTGATATCATTACACGTTGAATTTACACAGACTTATTTAGAAAATCGTGAAAAAAGGCCGCCACCTAACACGTATACAACAGAAGTAATTCTGAACGCACACACACAAGCACACGCACGCAAGCCTAGTAGAGATCAAAGAAGAGTACAGAGGCTCCCGCTGTGTGTGTGTGTGTGTCTATCTACATCAGTCTGTCTCTACCTCGCTCACCCACACATACACGTGCCTTCATCAGTAATCTCCGTGATGCCAGCAGCATGACTCGGGCGCTCGGGGTGATTAAACCGCAGGCATTCGGGTGACAGTTGTGAGTCCGCCTCCTCAGGGACGCAAGTTGACATTTTAGAGCAAAAAGAAATCAAAGGCCGTTGGCTGTAATTGCTGGCAGAGTTGACCCCCCCCCCCCCCCCCACCCTCCTCCCTCAAGTCTCCGGGCCGTCCTTCTTTCCATTACTTTCACTTCCACTTTTCAACAGTTTCACCTCGTATGAAAACATTTTAATTATTAAAGAGCTCCGCATTGATTTTGACACCAAGCCAGTTGTCGTGCTCTCCGTCTGTCTCAGTTTCAATTTTAATCATGTGCCGCTTTGTTGGCACGAGGCACAGACTTTGGAATTTGGAGAACAAGGTGGGGAAAACGGAGAGAACATCTTAAATCAATACAATGGTGCTGTGAGGGCTGGGCACATTATTTTCACAATAATAAAATCTTCCAAGATAAATTAAATTAAGATAAAATTTGAAATAGCTCTACTATTACTGTGATAAAGTAGTGGACACATTACTTTGAGCCTCACAAGCTCCTAAGAAATCAATTCAATATCACTTTGGTCTGACAATATGTTTCTAAAGCATGATTGGATGATTCTTTCTCTATTCAAGTTAGCTAACGTGACAGGAATTTTGCCAGCTCGCCGCATTGGGTGGGACCATGAACTCATGTTTACCAAGTTTCCCAAGGAAATCAATAAGTGAAGTGAAAGATTGAATAAATTCTAATCCAAATGACTTTTATGACAATTTAATGACAATTAAGGCCTATTCAAAGGTGTGTCCTATGATGTAATAAAGGTCTACAAACAGGATTCCCAGTGTTGTCAATCTTTAAGAAATTGGAGATCACAAAGCAAAGAAAATCCAATTTGAAGCATGCAATTTGAAAACGTCCATCGTCAAAATGTATTTCAACATGGGAATTTCCGATCCGTTGATATGTATAACTGACATATGACATGACTCTATGACATGAGTCAATGAACCTCAGAGAATTGTGGGGGAACACAGTTCCCCCACAATTCAGTCCTGAACAATTCAATTCAGTCCTGAACGCTAAACGCAGCTAAGCAATGCTAACACTGTTGTCGAGATGAAACAGTCACTTATCTCCTCATCTGCCTCGCTAAAGAAAAACAAGCATATCTAGCAAAATGTCTGAACGTTCTTTTGATTCCACCCCTTATCTGTGATCATGGTGCAACACAAAGTCAGACACATGGGCAGCAGCTGCTTTATCACCTAGCTCATCAGCAACACGGTTGTGGGAATATAACAGGCCTATTATGCTGTTACCACTCAGCATGTGATACCACATCGTGGTAATGTAATTATTAAAGCAGCATTGTGTAGGATTTATGTACTTCATTTGAGTACAATCCTCGGATGTTTTTCTTTAGCTTAGCTTTACTTACAGACAACAACCTTTTATTATCAGCCGTGCAAAAACAGTTTAGGAAGGACCCCACCTCCTGCAGCACCTTTCGTGTAAGCAAAGCACAGCGCGTTCAGCTTACTCCATTGTCAACCCAGATTCGCTATTATAAGACATAGAGCAACTGATGATGTGAGCCTGCAAGGTTGGATCCAGCCAACAGATACTGTGGACCCAGGAAACCACTGTTCATGTCCTGTGTGAAGCAATTCAATGTTGATACACAAATACCTGTAACTACAGTAACATAAAACACACTAGATATTTGTAGATAACACACTTCTATTAACCTAAACCTTCTGTCACAATCTCACCAGAACCACCCTTGCAAACGTAAAAACTCACATGCAACACCCGACGTGTTCGGAACCGACAGCACAGAGGTACCTGAAGGGGCATCGCATAAAGCGCACGGCCACTTTTCACCTGAAGGCCACCGTAGGTTACACGCTATGTAAAGGGAGGGGTGAGTGCAGGGTATTCAGCTGTTTGCAAACTACAACCTTACCCCTGTATGCGATCACATCCCACACCTTCAAAGAACTGCTTCCAACCCCAAACTCACACACACAAACACACGGCACAACTTCACTCTCCCACTATTCCTAACTGTCAAAAGTGTGACGGACCATGACACACAAGCACTGACAGTAATCACGCTGATGTTTCGGGGAGAGACAGGGTGAAACAAACAAAATTCAGCTGGGCATGGCGCCAATACACACACGTACGTCTTTCCCCACGTACACAGAGAAGGGCAGAGGAAACGGCCTAATGAGGAAGATGCTGTGTTGCATTGGTACATTCGAGTCTGATACGATCACCTTACACCATTCAGGTAAAGGTTTCTGTAAAGTGTCTCTTTCTAAGCTTTTATCAAACAACATTATTTAGTCAGTGGGTTTCCTATTTCAGCAGCTCCGTCGTCCTGAGGGAATCATCCTTATGTTCATCTTCTTTCCCTTATGTGAAGCCCTTATGGAGTCTTGTTTATGATCACGACTGCATTCTCATTCTGATGGCCTACAGAGCTGCAGTGTTTGGCAAACGTTGGCTACAGGTCACATATCCCCTCAACACTTCTTATCACACTTTGTTTAGTGAGACTGATTCAGAGGCGCTGCTCACATCACCATGATTTATTTTAAAGAATGCGTCTCCAGCCACAGAGCCCATGTCCCATTGCATTATGACATCCATTCAGAATCAGAACTCATTGTTATGCTAACTAATCTGCCTGCTGCACCATGTTTCCAAATGTTAAGCAAACATATGAAATGGCAAAATGTGAAAACATAACTTGTTTGGAGAGAATAAACTTGGAATCAGTGCTGTATCATTTGCATTGGTCTGGTCGAGAACCAGATACTTGTCCATCCAGCTGCTGAACGCTAGAAAAACAAAGAGAAAGCTTCCATGAACTTTTGTTTGAATGGTTTGGCCGTGTGTTCATACTTGTCAGACTGATCAGTTTCCACAATCCACATTTCTCATCAAATCTTTTTCGACAAATAATGAAAAACATTTCTTGAGCAAGTTTTTATCAGACTTTCACGTTTCCATTCAGGCGATACGTCCAGATTTGCATGGACATACATGAATGGAAATACAGTCAGCGACTGAACGATTCGGTGGCATTCGTTCAGCTTTATATGCCTCATATAGTGGCAGGAATGTATGTGGTTGTAGTGAAATTGTATAATAGTTTAGAAATGGGCAATACAACATACAAAAAAAGGAATAACAATAACAGTGCAGCACATTCACAGAGTAAATTTATATAACTAGAAAGAGAGATGGGATGCTGCGCTCTCTCTAATTAGTAAGCTTATACTAAATAAATAAATAGAATTATTACTGATACAAAAAAATATTTTATCCCAACACAAATAGTTGTGTAACATACAAATATGGGACGCACCGTATGTCCAAAAGACATAAGACTGCTTTTTCTCTGATTTACCATATATATATAAATGTCTTTTACGCAGGAAAAGCCTCCAATTTCCTGATAAGGTGGAGAAGCTCTACATGAATTCCATTAGCTGTTTGAATCAGCAGCTCACAACAGGCAGCTTGTGTTCACTTTCAGGCTGATAGCGCTGTGATGTAACCATGCTGGCGTGAAGCCAGATTAAAAAAATGCTCCTTAAGCCTGGCAATACGAAGGTCATAGACACATTCCGAATTCAGAATATTTTGTATATTAATAAATTATAATGTTTATAATAAAATCGGCCCTCCTGGGCTGTCTGCCTGCACATTACGAGGAGATGGCAATGGAACAGCGGTTGCTATGGATTGCAAAGTGCAACAGCAGCTATTATGTACTATTTTTCATCGCAGTCTAGCGTTAAATTGATTTTGATATTCATTTAGATTTTTTTCGCGTTGCCATTTATTGCGCAACCGCCAAGAAACTGTCCATAGTCAGAGTGGTGCCCGTGATAGCAGCTTGCACTGAGCTTGGCTTTGTTGGTAGGTGGAGCTGTGGTGCTGACGAGGAGGACATTGCTTAACTGAGTTTAGTTTGATGATAGGAAAAGGGTCCACTTGTGGCCATATTATCTGTAGTTATGGTATTAAGATAAAAGTTAATGTATCTGTAATAAAATGCAATGAGAGTAGACAGACGTTGGCGTCATTGGTCATTTGAGTGGTTCAAAGGAAAATGCCACTGACCATCGTAGGAATAAATGAGCCGGCCCCAATGGTCATCGTCCTCTGCGCCGGAAACTGTACAGAAACCAAACCCTCTTGCTAGTAAGAATTTCCCTTCTAGTCTCGCACTCCCTGATGGCCAGATCTGTCTCAGTCCCAGTGTGGGCTGAATAATGGAAAATACAAAAAGATGTAGCGTAGGACGCCGCGTGCAACCTCCATGTACGGGGATGAGACGGCTGAGTTAAACCAGAGGAATTAGCAATGTGTCACAGCCAGAAGGTGTTAAGCAAACACATCAGAGCGCATGGAAAATCAAGAAGAAAACCAGCCTGAAATGTGGCCGGAAACAAATGATGGCATGGTGTCACGAAAGGAGGAGAGAGGACCAGCGAGGAGGGAAACGATGAGGGCTGCCTTCTCTTCCTTCCTCCTCTGGAGGTTAGAGCCGCTGTGATGTGGACCAAACAGCTGGAGAGACATAGACAGAGAGGAACAAAGAGAGAGTGTCCAGCCTGCACTCTGTCATTTACAGATGTGGAACGTGGCAGTCAGTTGGCCCAGAGCAGTAATTACAGACCATCTCTCTCTCTCTCTCTCTCTATCTCTCTCTCTCTCTCTCTCTCTCTCTCTCTCTCTATCTCTCTCTCTCTCTCTCTCTCTCTTTCTCTCTCTCTCTCTTGCTGTCAAGGCCAGTCAAACAGAATCCGAGTGCACCCACAATCCTTTGCGCCGAGTCCTCAGATGCAGAAAACAGGCAGTACCAACAATTTACAAACAAAAGACACAAACACAGGCGGAATACATGCTCACAGCAAGGGTTCACAGGAGAGACACGGGCTGGATTTAATTCAAAAGAACTATCTATCTGTCTATTCATAACCACTATTCCTCGACATCGATGGAAAACGTCAGATGGTTTAGGAGATACGTCACAATTTAAATATTAGTATTGTATTGAAGTCATAATTTTGGTATTGTAATAATCCTAATCAGGAGACGACCCCTGTTCTGCAGTTGGCAATGGTGGGCAATGTTGAAGTCATCTTCTTCACTGACTAGCAGGGGCCTCCAGTTACAAAAATAAGTCAGATTGGAGGTTTATAAGAATAAAACGGAACTTCCCTCAGTAGGTTGATGGTTTGTTAATGGTACAGTCTTTTTTAATAATGCACGATGCTCATTTAGTCCATTTAGAGTAACTGTTTAGAGTAACATTTTGAGTAAAGCAGAGTGTTCTTTGTGCTTACTTTGATTGACAGGTCACTGCTGCCGCGTCTCTACATCAACCCTCAACATGGTAACTTCCATTCCTTGGTTTAAAAAAATACAACTTTGTGATGGCTGTATCCCAGATTGACACGGCTTGTCGAACCTGGGGCTTCAAAGCGGCGGTCCAGAAACCAACCGGTAACGTGCCGCTGAGTACGTTGACTACTTATATACAGTCTACGGATTGTACTCACCAATCTAATAGTTGCTGAGATATTGAAACGTGGCTACAACAAAGCCCGAATGGGAGAGAAATGCATGAGTTTGCTTCATTCATTCTGGTCGTTCACGGCGGACACTCGCCGACCAAATCTGACGTGTGGAGCGGGCCAACCTTGATCAGCTGTCTCCAGTGTTCACTGCCGTCTTCAACACCTCCCTGGAGATATGACACGTACCAGCCTGCTTCAAAGCCTCAACCCTCATCCCTGTTCCCAAAAAGCCCAGGATCACAGGACTCAATGACTACAGACCCGTCGCCCTGACCTCTGTAGTCATGAAGTCTTTTGAACGGAAGGTCCTGTCCCACCTGAAGACCCTCACTGACCCCCTCCTGGACCCCCTGCAGTTCGCCTACAAAGGCAACCTGTTTGTAGACGACAAAGGCTCTCGGACCATCAGCACTGGTTCCCCTCAAGGCTGCGTTCTTTCCCCTCTGCCTTACTCCCTGTGCACCAACAGCTGCACCTCCAACCACCAGTCCGTCAAGCTCCTGAAGTTTGCGGATGACACCACCCTCATTGGTCCGATCTCTGGTGGGGACCAGTCAGCCTACAGGTGGGAGTCTGACCATCTGGTGACGCGGTGCAGCCAGAACAACCTGGAGCTCAACGCTCTGAAGACAGTGGAGATGGTTGTGGATTTCAGGAAGAACACAGTCCCACCTTCCCCCATCACCCTGTGTGACGTCCCCGTCACCGCTGTGGACTCCTTCCGTTTCCTGGGCTCCATCATCACCCAGGACCTCAAGTGGGAGCTGAACATCAGCTTTTATTCCTTGATTATAAAACTAACCCATAGCCTTATATACTAACCCATAGCCTTATATGCTAACCCATATCCTTATATACTAACCCATAGTCTTATATACTAACCCATAGCCTTATATACTAACTCATAGCCTTATATACTAACCCATATCCTTATATACTAACCCATATCCTTATATACTAACTCATAGCCTTATATACTAACCCATAGCCTTATATACTAACCCATAGCCTTATATACTAACCCATATCCTTATATACTAACCCATAGTCTTATATACTAACCCATAGCCTTATATACTAACCCATATCCGTATATACTAACCCATAGTCTTATATACTAACCCATAGCCTTATATACTAACCCATAGTCTTATATACTAACCCATATCCTTATATACTAACCCATATCCTTATATACTAACTCATAGTCTTATATACTAACCCATATCCTTATATACTAACCCATATCCTTATATACTAACTCATAGTCTTATATACTAACCCATAGCCTTATATACTAACCCATAGCAATATATTTTGCACTATGTTGTCATGTTGTCTTGTTTTCCATTGTCGAACTGTCTGCTGTTATGCGCCCACCGCCAAGTCAAGTTCCTCGTATGTCTGACATATTTTGGTAATAAATGTTTCCTGATTCCTGAAAAGAGGAGTGACCTTGTAAAATGGCCGCAATAAACTTACAAACTATTAAAAAATAATGCGTAGGACAAAGCAGAAAATAACAGGCACCTCACTACACTTCAAACATCAATGTCAAGCTCTCTGGGAAACAAAGGAAAGAGCACACAAGAGGCTCAATAATACAACATGAAGAAAAATAAATATATAAAAAAATGTTGAAGGAAAGTTAAAGAGAAGCTGTCGACAAGTCCGTTCTTATAAATAGAATAAAGATGTGTTCACTCTTGATTTCTCTGTGTCGACTAGATGTGCCCCTCTAACGTGTAATGCAAAGCCAATCCAGAGAGAATTCAAGCTGCCACTTCAATATTAAAGAGCTAACTCTGATGTTTGGTTTGTCCTTTCTGGGCTCCTGTAGACACACATGGGTGACTCCATGAAAGATGACCTCATATCCCACAGAAGCACATTGAGTCTTAGTTTGAGGTGATTACACACTAATGAAAAGATCATAATGAATATTATGTTCTATTTCTCCCAATGAGTTGTCCAATAATGGTTCATAGAAACATTACATTTTCAAGCTTTGTGGTAAAACTCGTTTATGAATTATTATGAACCAGATTACTCATTTCATAATATTAGGACTAAATCTGCCATGAATAAACAATAATAGTAACCACAGGTTCAACCAACCAACCAATCAGCTAATGGATGTTGGAATAAAGAACTTTATTTACAGAGACGATGAATCATCTGTACGACGCCACCTGTGAGTCCTATGCTTTTAGTTTAAGTGGAGACTTTGGAGTTGCTTTTCAGTCTCATTTCCAGGTGAACCTGTCCATTGTGGCTTTGGGAGAACATTTGCAAGCGGGGGGGTTGGACAGTGTACATACAGCTGTGACAGCTGACGTATGGAGCCCATAGAGGGCTGGGAGATGACATACTAACCTTGTTTGTCCCAATCGTTCCCTCGTCTCCTGCGCTCTCCTCGTCCATTCCCACAGAACTCAGACAGACTTCTTCCTCACCAACGGAAGCTCGGAGGATGAGCAGAAGCTGATGGAAGAGGACGCTCCCAAATCTCCTCAAAACGCGCAGCTCTCGCTAGACGAGAGCCCACGCCGATCGTAGAGTCGTGCACATGTCAACACAAGTCTGGCAAACATGGTAGACCACAGCTCCCGTCTGAAACCCTAATTGTCACTTTGTCAGCGTGTAAAAACAGGCTGCGAGCTGTAATGTGCCGAAATGACAGTGTGGAGGACGAGACTCACGCAAACACACCGGTAATCACGCAGCAGCCGCATTCTTTGGGATTTTGGACAAAGGGCTTGTTTCGGTGTGAAGGCTCCAATGATGCAAAGGCGAGCAGATTAACGCCAAGCAGCCGGGCGGTCTCTTTAGGACACTGAAAGAGTTTCCCACGACGCTGCCCCACCTGGCGCCTACCAACTCAAAACTCACCTGGACACCGATCAACGGCACGCGTTATTTCATCAGAGGGCAGAAAACTCCCAATGGGAAAGCGGCGACAATCAACATCCTAATCCTGCTTGAACTGTGAAACCATCGATCGCTCAATCCTCAATCCATCCACCCGCATAGAGTCTTTTATTTTCTTCTTTTAAAACATGAAACATCTCTAAATGACACAAGAAAAAATAAAAAATGCAATGTAAAAACAAACTGAAAAAAATAATACTAATGATACTAAAAAATGGTTGTACTGAAAAAGTCAGCTCCTGTTGCCCCAAACTGAAAGACTAAATTAAAACCTCTCATTAAACGTTAGTGTAGTTTTACTCTAAAACGTGATGCAGATCATGATTGTTCCTTTTCCTCCCTGCTGTGAAAAAGCTTCTGTCCTGTGTTTGTCCATGTCCATTCACTCACCCAGCACGTCTTTTAGGTCTCGACATTGCAGAACTGTATTGATGTTTTGTTTATTTTGATGGGGGTAAACTTAACGGAAATCAGATTTGAATTGTGCAATTAAGCTCAATTTCAAACCTGCATGTGGCTCATCTTTAGGCTGGTTTTGCTAAACTCTGATTGGAGTGAATTTAAATGAAATCTTTGATGCAGCCCAGCTTGTAGTCGTTCTCCCTCTCTTCAATACAACATAAATGCTGGTTCAGAGCCTGAGCCAATGGAGCAGCTGTCAACGCAAATTAGAGCAGACCCCCCCTCCCCCTCCCCTCCCCAACCCCCACACCCTCCTCCTCCACTGTCCTTCCCCCTCACCTTTTTCTTCTTCTCTTCTCAACCTTCCTTTGCGCCTGCTCACTATCCCTTCTACCTTAATCCCCCCCCCCCCCCCCCCCCCCCTCCCCTGACCCCCATTCTCCTCCTTCCCTCCCCCCATCTCCCCACTGTATTCCCCTCTTTCTTCACTCACCCGGAGACTGAGACACAAACACTCCGGAATGCAAATAAGGAGAGAGATGCGTGAGCATCACTCAGGAGACGCGGGTGAAATGTTCTGTGTGCACACTACGAAGCTTCAGCACGAGTGTGTGTTCCTGGATTACACTCACACACAGGCCAGCGGGTGTTTCTGTCCCCGTGGGATTCAGGCAACACAGGTTTCTGTTATCGTTCGCCTATGCGCACATTACAAATATCCTCAGCAGAAGTGTAACCCGGCCGCTGTCCAACGCCCCCGCGTGCCTCGGACAACTAATCTGCCTCGCCGGATGCTCCCAACTCCCCGTGATCCAACTTACAGGGACGCAAGCAGCACTAAAAAAGCCTTTCATCAAAATCAGCGTTTCTTCTCAGGAGGTTAGGGATTATACCATCGCATCGTAAAGTGAGCACTTAAACGGGAACACTGTTCTGTGCTGCAGCCAAAGCCAACCAATTAACAGCGGGGAATTTGTTCAGTGACAACCAGACCAATGGACTGTGCCTGCTGACAGTCATCGCCTGGTGAGGGAGGGGAGGCAACAGCATCGTTTCCTCCTCACAAAACAGTGGATGGGGGGGGGGTCGCTACGTGAACCTGATGCATAGTCATTATCAGTGAGACACTAACAGACGCGCTGTCGGAATGGAATTGGAAACCACGTTACTTTGGATACTTGACACACTCGCTACATCCCTCGAAAATGAGTCTGTACCACAGCTGGAAGGGAAGAAATAATGCTTCGTGGTGTGAAGCCTTCGGTGGTAAATTAAACAGTGGGAAAATATATTATCGGTAAGGACTCCAACGAAGATTTATTGTGTGTTAATAAAACATTTCAGAATGATATATATGTTAAGCACCACACCAGCCTCAGTCAAAAAACATAGAGATGTTGTTTTCAGAATTATTAAGACATTTTGAAATATCCATATAATTTAAAATATTAAAAAACTCAATTATCAAAAGTTCTACTTATCAATTCCTTGTCAATTGAGTAACAATTAACAATTATAATAATCAACTTATTATTTGGCACCTCCGCCTCAAAAACATTTGAACCAATCATGGATAATTTTTTTGATAATATCATCATGCAAATAATCACTCCTAGATCAAATATTCATCCAAAATCATGATAATCGAGCGGTAATAACATTAAGAAACTTGTGGGCTGAAGAAAGCTCACTGGTGTGATGTGGTCTTTTAGTGGCTGCATCATTACAGAAAACTTTTATCAATTTCACAGCATTGGAGGGCTACTTTGGCCTCTCGTTCAGTGAATTTATAACATAATAATAAAGGTGGAGTAAGGTCGCAGCTTGATGATAACACCATGAAATTACCGCTGTGCATCGCAGGGAAAGCCCGCTCGTGCTTCAGCCCTCCGGGGGTCCTCACCTGGGTGACAGCTGGGACCGTCGGGTCGCTCCGGGCGGGCGGGGTCCCGGTGTTCGGACGGGCGTCTCCGCCTCGGCTGACTCACCCCTCCGCTCCGAACCTCCCCGCTGCAGCGGCTCCACCGGCTCTGACTCCTTTCAGGCTCCCTTCAGCTGAAGCAGACGCCACAGTAAATCCAACCCGGAGCGCAAAGGTTAACCGCTGGCAGCCGAACGTGTCTGTGGACACACGCGCACGCACGCGCGTGCGTCCGGGCTGGTTTGTTTGGGGTGGCTGGTCTGGTACGCAGCGGCGGCGCTGACGCAGGCTCGTCCGCTCCTCTCTCGGTCCTCTCCTCTTTGCGCGTGTGTGTCCGCGATGCTGTGCCGCGCGGTGCCGTTCCGTGCTGTGCTGGAGCGACAGGAGCGCGACAGGACACACAAGACACGCCCCGCCGCGCCGCCACGCTCCGACAGGACCCGCCTTTTACCGTAACACTCAGTAAAAAGACGCAGCTACGTCGAGGTTCAAGGTTGCGTTTACAGCCAGCAGCAAGGAGATCAATAAACAATAATAAACACAATAGACACAAAATAACAGTAACAATCAACATACCCCACCTCATTATTAAAATAACTGTGTTTATCATTTTTGATCCAAATTAGTATATGAAGTTATAATCTGGGATTTGTTCCAATCGGTGGGTTTGACCCCTTTTAAACATGCTGGCCGGCTCACAAACTTTCACATGTTATAACAAAGGTTATTTTAAATAATTTTAGGACTATGATAAGAAAAAGTTCATAGCTGGAGTTTTAACGCATTGAATCTCTTGTATGTGTAAACCTTTACAAAAACCAGCGATGGAAAAAAGCCTGTGCTTTTTTTGCTCTATGAATACCCATGAATAATGGGTGAAATGGTGTCTTTCCTTTTTCTTAAAAAAAAGATATGCATGCATAAAACTGACACGATAGCTGACACAATGGAGGTGGAGTACGATGTAACACAACTCATGTCATTTTAATCATCGCAAACCAATGCGTGGGCGGGTTATTACAGCGTGCCATTAGCCTACATGAAGAGGTCAGAGAAGCTCACACATCAATCGTGAATGGCTCGGGTGCAGCTTCCCTAATAGATGCTCTGAATGGGGTCAACTGTGAGACTCTGGGGGTCTGTACCAGTTTCTCTCAGAATGATAGATGAACGCAGCGCTCCCCTTGCCGCTTCGCTCGCCGCCGAAATGCTGATTGGGGAGCTCTGCGGCCGTCGCATCGCTGCGTTACCTTGGATTTGTTTGACGTGAGCGCCGCTCGCCATCAGTCACCCTGGCAGCCAATCAATCAGCCGGCCAATCAGGTGACAGCCCGAGTGAAAGATGGCGGCGCTGAGGGTTTGCACACCTGCTGTGCACGAGCAGCTCGGGCCTGTCTCCGTCAAGGTTTCATCCTTTGCAGAGGGACAGTGAGGTGAGCTATCCCATAATACGTTGCTTTTGTTGGGCGGGAAGCATGGACAAAATAACGTGAGCGGCCACGGAGAATGGACCCAACTGTGGCTTTTTATGGTTTCAACCGCAAATGTCGCCTCTGCGGGGCTGCGTGTCATCAATATCTCTTTTGTGGCAGATGATATTAGAGCTGACAAATGCTGCCAACTAACTCCGCGACCGACCCTTCCTCCTGTATCTTAACACTTGCCATACCATAATCTGAAGTAGTTTGACGTTACAATGTCAATATGCTATTCACCAAAGGGCTGGATTCACACATTTCAAAAGACTCTAGATAGCCTATAATACGTTCACAAGGGTGGTAAACTAGCAAAAAACTACAGATAAGACTTAAGATCTATCTTTAACGTGTTGGATCAATACATTGAGAAACGTTGGAGATTGGTGAGCGAGGTGGCAGGTGTACGCTGATGGCTGCGTGCTTTGAAATAACATCACTGTACAACTTCTGGGTCTGTGCTACACACATCAAGAGGAGGAATGATTACAGCAAACAAGATCTCTCTCTTAATGCGCATGGGACATATAATGAATGTAGCATTAACGAATGTATTCTGGAATATGTAAAAATGTTTAACCCATCTCTTTAAAAGGAAAGACATTCTATTTTAAATAAAAAATGTGAAGGGCGTTGTATTATAAGAGTTACGGGAGAGTTAATAACAAACCATCATCTCCACAGTACACAAGATGTGTGTACGTGTGCATTATGTGTGTGCAGGTGTGTGCATGCATTCTCAAGAGCTTGTATTCCTGTGTGTCCCAAGGTGGCTGCTGAACTGTATCCTGATGACACAGTGGAAACTTCGCACGCATGCACACACACACACACACACACACACACACACGCACACACACGCAGCACACACACACACACAAGGCTTGGCATTGGGGCTCCTTGGCACATCTAAGATGTAGGAACGTGAAGCGCAACATTGCAGCCGAGTCTCACAACTATACAGAGGAAACAGACATAACAACCCCCCAAACGCCTAACGCCCTCCCACACACGCACAAACACACAACGCTTCAAGCATCGACCTAACAACCACAAACAAATTCAGATGTCTAAACACTGCATCCGCTAATGGCGGTATGACCATCCCTCTGAGTTTATGACATAAGGAGAGAAACAGCGGAGCATGTGTGTGTGGGTCCGTGTGTGTGCGTGTGTGTGCGTGTGTGTGAGTGAGAGACAGAGAGGTTTGGTGCCAGTGAGCTGATAAGGGTGTGATAGCACTGACACAGCGAGGCTCATGGGACAAAACACAGATACGATGACTCGCACTGACAGGCTCCTACACACACAGACAAACACACACGCACACACGCACACACACGCCCACGTACAGTTAGCAGACCGCATGAGTAAATGTCGAGGCACTTTATTACATGACATATGTTCCTTCCATGCCGTCGCTACGGTACTATCAAACAAGTTTTTTCTGCACGTGTATCATAAGACTGTGTGTGTGTCTGTGTGTGTGTGTGTGAGTGTGTGTGTGTGTGTGTGTGTGTGTGTGTGTGTGTGTGTGTGTGTGTGTGTGTGTGTGTGCAGCCAATGCAGAACATTCATAAATGGGCGTAATGGGCTCCATATGGTGAAGTGGGAGAGCTGGAGCAGAGTGTGTCAGAGAGAAATATCACCCCTGTCTCCTCCTTTCACACGCCGCCGAGCTTCACGCACGCGTACGTGCACGACTTCCTGTTGTGATGGAGATGCTGCTTCTCCAGACGGTGTTTGCGTGTCAGTGCAGCGTGTTGTCAAATGGAAATGATTAGAAGGAGAGACACAGAAATATTGATGTTGCGATGAGGAAACAAGAGAAACGCGAGACTGATTGCCACAGTGTGTACATTTATTTACTGTATGTAAATACACATTTGGGGCTATTAAAGATTTTCATTAAATGTTTTCTTTACTTAACTAACATAAAAAAGAGATATTACTTTATAATTATGCATCTTTTGTGGGATAGATCAGTAATTCAAACAAGCTCCACCTCAGCTGTATGTATAATGTCCGTTTCATTTTAATGCATCACCAATAAGAATTAAATATATACTGTAAATTTACTGTATAACAGTATATTTGCGCTACATGAACGTTACACAGATACGTTGTGATCCCGCCTATTGTTGGCGAGTCCTACTGGCTGCAAAATACCATTTAAACAGCCGTAAAACACCACAGTTGGCCAATGGTGCAATCGCTCTCTGCATGCCTCAGTAATGCGCCAAAAATGCTCAACCACACTTTGATTTAGGACCAGTGCGAGTGCAAAACAACAACGCAGCGTTAGTCTGAAAGTAGCTCCACCCAGTGGGAGTCAATCTACTTGATTCTGTCCCTCAGTTAACATTGTAAACAAGAGTTTATGGTCTCAACCTCTTCTCCAATGCAAGATGCTGTTCATTTAGTTTATGATGGTCCAACACATCAGCAAGCACAGTGTGCTTTAGGGCGGGCTTACTGTGATTGACAAGTCCCTGGTGCTATCAGAGCCGTGAGGCGTCACTATGTCGCTGCACTGCTCTCCAAATACAGTAGCCTTTGTTCATCAGCTGCAAAAAAGCAACAAGACAAACCAACAAGGGCGTCAGGATGTCTACTTCTACGCGTCCTGCAAGCTGCTGTCAGAAACATTACTGGCTGATGAGTGGGGAGCAAACGCAGTCAAAGTGGTACTTCTTTGATTGAATTGTTTTATTGCTGCAGTTTGTAATCCTCCTGACGCGCGTTTAATAGTATGGAAATATGTTGTTAGTAAATTTAGGGATAGAATCATAGTTATATTAATTTGAATGACAATAAGTCAATGTAAAAAGTTTTGTTTTGATTTATTAACTTTAGCAGAAAATTTGTTTTTTGTGCTTGAGTTGAATCCCGAAAATAATTGTACAAATTAAATTTAAGCTCTGACTTGAATCATTTAAATTGTCTCTGGATTTATGAATCCCTAAATTCTCAGATTTTAAGTGGTACATATAAATAGTCTGTTTTATAGTATGCAACGTGTAAGACCTGGCTTATATTACTGTAGAATTTTAATATCTGCTTCCAGTCCCCAGATACGACGGGTAAAACTGATATTCTCTTCTTGTTTCGAGAATCAGGAGGAATGTGAATACAGGGAGCCGGCTAATTGGTTCAGTCTCACCGAGGAGGCGTTTGTGCGTGGGTATCCTATGTCACAGGGGTCACAGGGGTCACATGGGTAAGGGAAGATGGGTAGGGCTGTAATAGACACACACTGTCTTTGAACTAAGATCACCATCAGCCCAGAGATGGGGACTCGAGTTTGAGACTCGGACTCGGGTGCGACTTAAGTCGCACACAGCGTGACTTCAGACTTGACTTGAGACTCGTCCTCGAAAGACTTCAGACTCCCCCGACGCTGTACGTGAGGCAACACTTATTATAAGAGACTTGAGACGTGACTTGGACTCGAGCCAACTACCCACACACACAGCAAACCATAAAGTAGAACGAAGGCCGATTTGAGTTGGTATCAAAATGCAGCATCTCATTAGCGAGGTTATTTCAGAGTTAGCTTTCTTTACTTAAACGCCTGCCGAACAAAAGCCTCCATTCAGCACAGGCGCTGCTACAGCCGACTGCTAATGGATTGCAATCTAAATGGAACACACACGCAGCAATATTTCAGTCATACTTGCTATCCGCACGCAGCAGAATGAAAGCTGCTCCACGTCTGGGAAATGCCGAGCGCATTGTGATGCAGCTCCGAGGAGTCTCTCCCCGAGCTCACAGCCTCGATGAGGCCTGAAGTTTAAGGAAAGCAGTTTGCAGATTGCAATGCCGCCACTTTCTTTAAGCTCCCCACCCAAGAGAGGAAACAGCGTGGGCTCGGAGATAGACACTGTAGCGTCACGTGTCATCAAATGGTGTGTTCCTTCTAGGGGACTTCTCCTCGGATCTGCTTCCCTCCTGGTGGGAGCATTTCGGAGGATTCCAGGAGAGGGTTTTTGTCAAATATGGTGCAACATCGATGCGCGAGAGGTTTGATTTTAATAAAGTTTAAATCGACAAGCAAACAGCACTGAAGTCTGCAGGGGTCTGCAGACTGGTAGATAGACACCACGGGGGCTCATCGATGCTGTCCACTCTACCAGCACACTCCTTCATTAATTCCACGCTCTCACCTTTGACCTCTGCATCATGTCAAAACTATCTGTCCAATACGCCTATATGGAAATGACCTCGGCCAGGAGTATTTCACCTTTAGGCCCCTGACTCTGTATTCTATCTTTTTTATTAGTGGAGTTGGAACTTTTGATTCTTAAGCCAAAGGGCAACTTACTCAAGCAATCTAAATTAAAACTGTTAAATAAATAGTAAAACTTTCAGTATAATAGATATACTGCCTTTATATTTATTTTTAGGGGCACAGTCTGGCAGCAAAGCATTCTACTTACTTAAGTTTATTTCACTGTATTCAAAATAAACCCATTGCTGTTCAGGCCCTTTTTTTTGTAGGCCCGGGTTGTCGGCCTTGCCTGAAGACCAAGTCTTCCCCTGTGGTGTTTTTGCCTGAACATCTTGGGTGTGTCTAACGCAGGTGTACTGCTCGAGGTCCCGAGGCGACTGTGAAGACGTCTGTAGCAGCTCTGCAGTAGGAGAAGATAGGCGAGGAGGGATGGGTGCCGGTGGAGATGCTCCCGGGGATTCAGGTCCTCTGTACTGCTCCTGTGCATCAGCCAGTGCTGCAGGCCGAGCCTGTCAGGGCAAAGGAGCGTTTCACAGCGTTCTGCAGAGAACTGAGACTGTTTGCTGCAATGGAGCACATGAAACCCTTCAGGCAGGTGAGGCTGGGAGCGATGGATGGATCCTGCATCTACCAGCATGTGGATATTATGTATTGATTACTCTTCAGACAAAAGATAAAAACATAATTTATCTGCCAAATAATTAGAGTTTGAAGCTGACAGAACTCCAGGCCATTTCTTCCCTTCTGTGCATTAACAACAGAACGAATGATGCCTTTCTGCCTTATTCATGGAGATGCAGTAGATACAACGAGTGAAGAACCCAAATCTCTTATATATATAATATTTCTGTTCCTCTCGACCTTTCTCTTGTTTCTATTTCTCAGCTTTCATCTCTTCCTCATTCTCCATCTGTACTCACATGGTTTTCCCTGCAGCCATCGGCCCGCTGACACACCATTATCTGAGACTGACAAACAAAGACACACAAAAGAAAGTGGCTGTGAATATAAATGTTGGTGAAAAAAGTGTTTATGATTGCATTGAATCCCCCCAAACAACTGAATGTTACTGTATAGCTAAATTATATGTTATCACACAAAGGTTTCAATAGGAACTCTAATACACAATACGATTAATATTAAAAATGAAACTAATACAACTTCAAATTTAACAACTGATGCCGCATTTTGATGTCATTATTTGTGTTAAAGATGATGCACTGTACTGTTAGACCAATAACGGGCTATTTAGCCTGGATGTCTGGATATCTGAATAATGGGCATCAATTAAAAACTTCTGTATTACATTTATTTTAATTTCAGTTTAATTTCTGATAAGCAACTATGCAAGAAGGGTTTTGAAGTTGCGAGACAATATCTACAACCGGAATGTATACAACCATTCCTATGCAAACAATCATAAAGCTTCATTTCAAAGTTGTTTTTTTGGTCTCTGTACAGTAAGCAAACAGGATTTAAACATGATGGTTAATATCACTTTGATTACAAAGGCAGGAGCTTGTCCCGTTGCCTGAGGTTCTGCAGTCATATGTGGATATCTTGCTGTTACGCAAGTTGTAATAACATCTAACTCACCTTAAAATGAATTATATTCAGACAAAGACAGCCGTAGTATTTGTTTTACGACTCATCCAAGCTCTTTCTGCAGTTCTTTAGGGTACACTTCACTGCAGCCTTCTTCCGCCAACCTGCGGGGACGCATTTGGGCGCAAACACATCAGCTCACAAATCAAAAGGCCAAGAATACGAGAGAGGGGGAAAATAAAATACATTGTGCACATTCCATCAGCTCCATACGCCATCTCCACAATGCCTCATTTAGGGCCATATTGCCTAGCATGGGCTTTTTTAAATGGAAAGCAAAGAGAGATAGATCCCAGGAGCACTGTTGGATATCAATCCCATTTATATCAGCAGCCGTGCCAATTCAATCCACCAGGAGATTAGTTGTGTATGCAATATTTGTTTGCATAGTCAATTCTTCTCTCCACACATTCACTGGTCTGCCACCTCTGATGTTGTGCTTCCTCTCTCTCTTTACATCCACAGTGAAACACTGGGCGTGCTGCTAAAAGATTTGGTTGTCTTGAACAAATGGAGGATGATGGGTTACGTCGCATTTGTTTTAGTCACTCATCATAGGAGGCTCGCCTGGCAAAGCCCACTGGGCAAAAGTTACTTTGGCATACTGGTGATATAAAAATATCATTCATTTTCTGCAAATGCAGTTCAGATGATTGGCAGTTGGAGCACGTCAAAGGCTCGAAGGCATCAGCATACAAGATGAGCAACTGGGTAGGCCAATCTGATCAGACGTGTATACGGTTAGAAGACGTTTAATCTGTACAGGTCCACATTGTTGTTGTTATGTGTGGTACCCATGACAAGCTAAGGATGGCACTCTTAGGCCTAACAGGGCTGGGCTCTATTCTAGTGGTCCTACTGATGGGATTGCAAAAAGAAGACAGACAGTAATACGCAGAATTAACTTTCTAAAAAGAGCGAAAAGAAAGCATGATGATCGAGGGTTGATTAATCAAAGTAATGTTAGTTCTGGTCGGGTTAAGGATGAGTTGGCGGCAGACTTGTGCACTTTGGTTGGAGTTTGGAACGGGAGCGCCGATCTGTGACGTTTTTATTTTATTTCAGTTGTTTATCGCAGAGCTTACAAACCACTTTGTTCTCAGTAACAGGTTCTTTCCTTCTTCTGAGTCAGGGCAACTTGTGTGATTCAGAGCTGTGCCAAATAGTTCGAAGCTCCATTTATAACGTTGACATTCAAATTACCATTAATAACTTAGTCCACTGGGACCGATCAGACTCCATAAAATGCCCCTAATGTGATTTCTTGTTCAAGAGGCAGTTTTTGTTATTAGTATTCTGCTTCCCTCGTTTCGATTCAGTGTTACGACCTTTTCACTAATTACACAGAACGCACAGTGTGTTTGCTGTATCTGTCATTATTTTACTCTGCAAGGTCAATCAGGTATTTTCCAGTCAAGTTGTTGTTGCTTGACTTTGTCGCGTATTTTGTGAATTCATTCTCATTTTTGCGTGATAACAAGTATGTTTTTGTGTAAACCGACGGCTCAGACGGTTTATTGATGTCACCAACAAAAGCTGCGATCTTCACTGTGACGGTTAAAGCTGACCAGCACTAAAAGATTTTTCAAATCTTAACAGATGTTGTACTGTAAATGTGAGAGGCAACACGTATGACATCCTGTTGCGATAATTCTGTTGCCGTAGTGTGAGTAAAGAGCACGGCACACACTCGCTCATTTTGTTTCATAAACAACAGTCCCGACTGTCAAAACACGACATTCTGAAATCCTGTTGCCTTTTTGTCGAGAATTAAACTAATTTGCCTGGTTTTTGCCTCAGAAATACTTTGTTCTGCAGCACTCTAAAAAAACAAAGCTGACATTTGCACTCCACTAAACATTTGCTGTCACAGTGCTGGGATGACGAGGCAGGAAGCAGGACCCAATTGCAGAGGTCACAAGAATCAGGGAATTTAATTAAACCAACACAGATGCCATGGGGCGAAACACAGACAGGGATCCAACAGCAACACGGAAAAAACAAACAATGACGCCACCGGAGGAGTCGGGAGCACAAGGCGTGGAGCCGGGACTGGCGGAGTCGGGGGCGCGATGCGGGACATGTGCGCTGCGGCTCAGCGGGGTAACCAGGTCGCTGACGCCCAGCGTGGGATGAGGTGTAGGCCGTAGGTGGCCTGGAGGCGGGCAGGCAGCTGCATCACCTGGTGCCAACTGGTGTGGAGTGATGCCCTGAGGTCAGGAAGCCGACCACACCAAGCCTGGCCCTCCCCGGTCCGGACGGGTTCCGTCGAACTGGTTCTGGAGAGTAAACTCTCCTGAGTCCTTCCGTGGTTGCGTCATTCTGTCACAGTGCTGGGATGACGAGGCAGGAAGCAGGACCCAATTGCAGAGGTCACAAAAAACAGGTAATTTAATTAAACCAACACAGATGCCATGGGGCGAAACGCAGACAGGGATCCAACAGCAACACGGACAAACCAACAATGACTTAAATACAGAAGGGAGGTGCAGGTGATTGGACACAGGTGGGAACAATCAGACACGGCAGGAAGTGAAGTTACCCCAGGAACACGAGAGACATGACACTACAAAACAAGACAGGAAGTGAACCCAAACCGTGACATCTGCAGCAGAAAGCGATGCAGGATTGTTTCTTATCGGATCATTCATGTTGAAGGGCCGACGTGTTACCTGCTCTTCATCAGAAGACTGACAGTGAGGAATTGATCCTAAGTAGGTCCACTTTGGACCAGTTTGGACATATGACTCTTGAATTATGCCACACAAGCTGCTGGCACTAACGTGATGGATGTTTTATGATTTTCTGTGGATGCAGAAAGATGGCCCTCAGAAGGATTGAGACGGAAAACGTGATCATGACAATAATCTCACTGTTTTGTTGGTCCTCCAAACTTCAGAGGAACTTTATTGGTCTTACGAGGAATAGATAATGACTGCATTTATATTTTGAGGTGCACCGTACATTTAAAATGGACATTTTCTGCAGAGTAAGCAGGAGTTTCTGATAAGATAGTGGATCCTTACAGACACCATTCTGTCCCCGACACTGTGGCCCCCGAAATCTGATTCAGCATCGTCTAATCTTCACATTCTCTCTCCCAGTACACAAATAGGTGCTTTCAGACGGAATCTTGATGCCTCAGTGTGGGATAAAAAATAAAATCATATGAGTATTTTACCCAGTACATAAAACACCATGGAGGCAAAGTCACCAAATAAAACTTTAAAAGTCTTTGGGGTTGATGGCAGATGTTTGCCATCAGCAACCAGGGAGTGAGTGTGTCTCCACATCTCAGAAACCATTGAAAAAAAGGTTATTAATTATAACACTAAAATAACACTGCTGTAAACTCTTTGTTGTGTTTCATGTTTCATCGTTGTCTTTGTTCCACCTTCTCATCATCCATCTGTAGAATACAGTTTGACAGCGGATGAAACTTTGATGGTCCATTAAAAGAAACTAGGTCATTGCCGTAGCAGATGGGACACAACTCCCGCTTAGGTGATTCGATGATCTCCTCTTCTTGTTTTTACTCTTCTGCCGTCCAAACAAGGCTCCTTGTAAATGTGAATAAATGAAATAATGAATTTTCATTTAATACTCAGACACTTGTAGGTGTGACAGCCAGGGCATGAAATTGGCACCCGCCCACACGCCAAATGCAGGTAACTTTTCTGATTGGCGGGTGAAACTGTCAATCTACCTGCCACGTTGGCGGGTAGCCAATAAAGCCTGAAGGCCGGCGCATGCTTCTGCGTCTGCGTCTTGCGTCGACGGACTCGTTTCAATTCATGGTTCTAAAGTCTTGCGTGTGTTGCAAAGCAATTTCACCACCAGAACACCAGGCGGAGTAACGTTTATTGTCGACGACGACTTGGAGTGACGACTTTGCGTGCGGAGTTCCTTGGTTTGTTTATTTATTTATCAGAGACTTTTTTGCCCAGTGCATCGACACTGCTGCTTTTCTTCGTTTCTTTTCTCGGACGTATTTGTCCCATATTTTCCTTCACAACTTTAACGCCCCCTCGACCGGAAAAACCAACGGACGTTTGCGGAGATCTGTGTCCATGAATTGGAGCCCATCCGCGCGTCCTTATAGTCCGCCAATGACGCTTTGGAAATTCGAACACGCTGCAGGCGAGATATGGCTGAATGACTGATTCCTATGTAGAAAGAAATCAAAGCGACAGGAAGTAAAAGCTTGAGCGAAAGTCTTTAAATCTTTAATGTGCCACAATAATTTCAAATTTTGCAACATAGTTGAAATGTTTATGGAATTAAAACAAAATCTTGAAAAAAAAGTTTGGCGGCGTCGTGGGTGAGTTGTCTGCTGACTTTTTTTTAGCTGAGGGTTTGATGTGTTCACATTGATATGTGAGGTAATGTGCACCAGAGGTGAGAAATCAGTTGAAACTTGTTAAGGAACCGGCTGCACCAGCCTAATTCTGAGGTGGGAGGGCGCTGAGGTATGAGATTGAAAGTGTCAGTTCAAATACTTCCAAAATATTCACAGGTATCCGATGTTGCTTGGTGACAAGTTGTAGCTGCAAAGTTGAGCAGTGTGTTTACTACGGGCTTGTTTGTGTGGTGTTGCTTTAGATACGGACAGGGCAGTTGCTGATGTTTAGTCACGGCCCGTCAGCCACATAAATGTCCCCTCTGGGGCCCCACGACTCCTCTCCGTCTTCCCCGCTCAACGCTGTGTCCTTGTCAGTAAATCGAGTCTCTGGGAGAAGCGTTCTGTCTTGTGATCATAACGGCACCGCTGTTGTGTAATTCAGGAAGCGTGTGCGTGCAGATGGCAAGAGAGGAGAAGTACTTATGTTTGAAAGAGGTTCTTGACTGCAGAACAAGAGACTGCAGATCTCTCTCTCTCTCTCTCTCTCTCTCTCTCTCTCTCTCTCTCTCTCACACTCACGCACACGCACACACACTCACACACAGACACACACACTATTTCGCTTCAGCACCCCCGATGCTTTCTTTTGTCCTGACACAACATTGACATAATAACACCTAAAATGTTTTTATGGTAGACATGCTACGCATTATCTTTTCAACATGCATTACATTTCCTCAATAATGGTAGAAAAGAAAACATGATGTGTACCCAGACGTGGTGCCGCTCGGTGCCGCTTGTTACACGTCGGTTGGTTTATTGCAGCTGCATCAACGCAAAATAAACACGTTTTTTTCAATAAATGAATTGAAACGTGTCAGAATTGCTACAAACTGACATGAAATCATGCTTTGGTCTGTGGACGGGTCGGCAACTAACTAACTATTGAAATGTTCATTGGAGTTTCAATCAATCAGCTCTCAAAGGTGTCCACAGATGTTTTACGCTATTTAATTGCATTTTCTCTAGAAGTTTAGCTCTAGAAATTAATACCATTTCATAACATTGTACATTTATTCTGCGGCTATTAAATAGTTTTACAGCACCACATCAATCAGCAAAATGACAAGACTGTGTACTTCAAAGGAACTTCATCAGTCGTTGATTTTAAAATTGAGTGGCGGTCCATCCAGTCGGATTCTGAAACAATCAACTGAACGCGTACAAAGGCCGGATGGAAAGTAGGCCAACTGGAAAAAAGTCTTTCCCCTTCCCTTTCTTTTGTTTATTCCTCACGTCTCAAACAGTCCTAGTGTTTTATTATCCTCATCCTGAGGCAGCCCCGAGGCTAAGCAGCTAATGGCTGCTCACACAGGGCTGGAGACACGAGGCTCACATGGAGCCACACCGACGCAGGCCGCTTCGCTGTGTGTTCGCTAGCTTGTCCCGTCCGCCAGGGCCTGAGGCGAGCGTTGAATCAAATTCTCATTACTGGTGCTTAACGGCACCTTCTATCAGTGCAACATCCATTATTCCAGGTGAAACAGCTGCCTGTGACTGATATCTGCTGAGCGTCGGTACACAAAGTACACGGCTGGCATTGATCGAAGGCCCAGTGTGAGGGTCTGAAATGGCACGCATCAAAAAGAAGATTTCTTATTGACCCAAAAATCAATCAATCCTTTGAGTTGGGGTACACCTTGGAGAGGTCGCCAGTCAATCACAGAGCCACGTTCACACCTACGGCTAGAGGCAGCAATTAACCCGACCTTTGTACGGGGAGAGGAAGCCGCGGGATCCGGAATGAAACCCACGCTGACAGGAGGAGAACGCGCAAAGCCCGGAGCCACGCGCAGCATATGCTGACTGGAGGTCAGACCAAACTGACCAGACACAGAGAAACAAGATTCAGTTTCAATATCTTAACAAAGAACCAATCCACATGCACCAAAAAACAAATATATTCTAAAGAAAAACATTTCCCTCATTAAGAGAATCCAGACCCCGTCCATGATGTGACTGGCGGCTCCCTTGAGGTATTTGGTGTTCCAGGGATCTATGAGCAGAAATCATTGTGTTTTCTATTGGAAACCGATCTCCACCACGCACGTGTTGCCGGCTCCCTTGGGAAGAACAGACAAAAAATGAAAAATAATTTATTGCCGGATATCATACCAACTGTTGTATGAGGTGTTTAATAGGATTAATGTCTCATAAATGAACTCACATCAACAGCAACAATAAACTGTGAGTATTAAAACGTGTCACGGTTCTTTTTTTTTTTCAATAGGATGTCGATTTGCGCAACATCAACAAAGACACCCACATGTACACACATGCAGCTTACGTACGTACACATGAGCACACAACTGCTCACAGGGGACATCCCATGAGTAGTAGTGTCTTCGTTCCTCCGGCGCCTCTGTGACACCACAGGATGCCTCGTTGCTACACAGACCTCCACCCCCACAAAGGCCACTGTGTCCCTGACTGCTGAAGGACAGTCAGGGACCATCAGAGCCGGTCCGCTGCCAACTGGTCCCACTGGGGAGAGCGAGAAACCACAGAGACTCAAGGGACCGGACCGGGACGGAAGCGGAGCAGCACCCATCAAGCAGACAAGTGAACCGATTAGAGTGCAAAAAAAAACCAACCATCAAGACGTCCAGCGACAGATGCAGAGCGGCGTCAGCATCAACTCGTCCGTACTCGTGGTATTACCACTCTCATAAGAAATAAAGGAAGACGACAAATAACTCTCGGTGTGGTGTTACATTAAAGGCATTTAAACACCAGCAACAAATTGAATAAGCGCCACGATATGCTTAATATTTGCACTCTTTTTGAAGAAATTGTTCTAATAGATGTGCATGCAGGGGAGTCTGTTTGAGGTAAATTGTTATAAGGGCCAAAGTACTGTACGGTATTTTATTGGGTTTGTATTTATTAAAATACTTTGAGTGAACTCGAGTCCCCTTTGGGAGACAGTTGTGTGTACAGAGCATTTATTGTGAAAGGTAATAATGGAGCACTTCCTTTGTCAAGGTTGAAAGGAGAGATGGAGTTTGTGGTCTTGGTTCAGACTGCGAGCCAAGACCACAAAGCGGTTGTTGTGCACTCTATTGATCGTGTCCAACGTGGCATTTTTTTTTTGCTGCCTGATATTTTTCCTGTATTGAAGGGCAAATCAATCGCACCAAAAGAAAAGCCCAGTTGCTAATATGACCTCAAAGTTTCCAGCCATGTCGTCGTTCTCTAATATACAGTTTGAGTGTAATGTCGTGTTTACCATCCGTCACCCAAGCGCCTGGTAGCACATTGATGTTAACATTAATATTTCTTAATGAAAACACACTTTTACCCATTGAACGTTTTGGACCTTGTTTTGACTGCAATGTGACCTTGAGCCTGACTAATAGTGTGAGATGTATGAATCCAGCCGGTCCGTGTTTTGAGGCTACATTATATTTCTGTCTGAGTGCAGAGGATGCATTCGTATGCAGCTGGATGCCTCTGTGAAGCCTAATGAGCATGCAAAGAATAAGCAGATTACCGGGCCTCAGTGTCTACGGGTGACATGGAGATCTGCAGAGGAGGACGACTTTATGTGCACAGCTTTCAGGAGACTACGGACCCTCTCACATAGAATTAAAAGAGGTCGAAACACATCACTGTATCTGATCACTGCGCGTTCAGGAATGGATATTGCAACAGCGGACTTAAGTTTGTCAGAATTCCGACATGAGCAGCAATTGTTCGAGTGGTTTAACGAGTGACCGGGGGGTAAATGGATGGCGTGGATAATAACATAGAGGAATAGGTATTTGTTGTTTTCAGTACTCGCAGAGAGTCTCCATTTAACATGACAAACAAATTCTGAAAGAGTGAGTTGAATCATAGGTGTCCATATCGTCATTCGTGCCATCGTTGCATTTGATGCATAGAAATTACGACGACATTGAATAATTATTGTCCAGAAGTCTCAGGGTGCTAAAAATCTGGCACAACTGAAATGAAAGCCTCTGGTGTGCGTGTCTCATTTCCCCATCAGGGTAAAAACAGCACAGCGCCAAACAACAAACCAAATGTTGCCGCAACATTTGGTTTGTTGCGGCAACTTCTGAGCGGCAACTTCTGAGGCTGAAAAGTGAAGCTAAAGTGCCTTTAACCTGCATTCTTTCAAATGACCACGAAGGGCCGACCTTTCTGGTTCCAGAAAGAAGTTATCATGAGAAAATGGCTCTACATCCCACTTGATTTATTCCCTCAGTAACATTGTTAACATGAATTCCTGGTATCAATCTCTAGTTTTCAAGTCTTCCTCAAAGAATACTTAAGGAGGCTTTTCGCATGTTTGCACGAAGACGAGGACGAAAATTGGTGCTCTGGAAAAAAAAAAATGAAGTTCAGCTTGGTCGGTTTGGTTTCAGTCTCTTAGCAAATGTCGACTATGGTGCTTGGATATTATCCAATAAAATTGCTGGGGGGCAACAGTCACTCCGCCCCCTTTGGCATTAACTTTGAGCCGAGGTTTTCACTGCTGTGAATTATATGCAGCACAAGTTCATCACACCTGAGACGTGATCTGGATCATAAAGCTGAATAGATATTCAATGTTTAGAATATTTGTCTGTGAAAAACAAATGTTATCTGTTTTCTTGTGGATTCCCGTCCTTTGCTGACAGTCATTTCCAAAAGACGCCATCTTTAGTCGTTTTCTTGAAAATCTATTTCTATTTACAACAAAAGCGATCCGTCCACACAGGCACACGCCAATATTTGAGGAAGGATTTCTGGCCACACCAACATTCCTGAAACCGGACATATCATGGCTTTTTCACTCACACTGAGCATGTGGGTGTTGTAAAGAAAGTTAAGTACTCTTTTAAATTAAGAAGTTGGGCTTGATTCATAAGATCTTCCTCTATGATCTTTTCTGTACACTCGACATCAGCAGATAAAATGGAGGTTTTGCCATTTTCTCTCTCACACGCAGCGGGTTTACTTTGTATTGAAGGAATAAGAAAATAAATGTCCTGTTAAATGGACGCATAGTAGTGGGGATATAACCTTAGATGGTCTCTAAGCTTCACACAATGCTGCCATTATAATACAATGGGAGGCTGAGGCTCTGACTGAGGAGTGCCGTAATTGCAGCACTTTAGAGCTGCACTGAGATGGAGCAATAAAGAGCATTATGTCTAATTCGCCGTCAGAACAAACACACGCACACAGATGTTATAGCTCTCTGGGAGAATGAGTCAGTTCGGCCAGGAGGAGGTGAAGCTAATGAACGGCAAACAAAGGGCTGGAGGGATGGCAAATGACTGGACTGGAGGAAGCAGGAGAGGAAGAGGAGGTGAGGTGGAGGGATAGAAGTTGAATATCACTGGAGGATGGAGTTATTTGAAAGAGGAGAGCGCCGTCCGTCCTATCAGGTTTTTATTCCTCCTGTTCCTTTGTGGCTTCAAAGCCAGCAAGTTGAAATGAAGAGAGCGGGGGAGGAAGATGAGGAGAAACAAGAAGAGGTGGAAGAGGAAGGCGGAAAGGTTAGAGTTGTAATTAACCTTCGGAGTCAGCATTGCTCCAGAATAAACAACCCAAACTTTCTGTAACACTACAGTTTGGTTTAGCCTTCTCTCACCTCCAAAGCACCAGTCTGTTCCAGAGCCCAAAGGAAAGGTTGTCTTTTTTTTATCCTGATTTGGAGGTCCATATTTTATTTATTTAGCTCTCCAGAAGGATCCTTCTTTAAGATGCAATCTGCTTTTTTATTTTTGGGGTACTTTTGAATGAGGATTTATGCTTTGTTGCTGTACATAAGTCCCAAAAGACAAGCAAGAGACACTTTGTTAGCTGTGTACTTTTATTAACTAGAATATTTCCCGCTCCAGGAGACGGAAATCAGGTTGTGCAGCTTCAGAATTTCTATTTGACTGGTGGACAATCTCGTGCTTTTCTGACTAAGCGGCAACTTCTGAGGCTGAAAAGTGAAGCTAAAGTGCCTTTAACCTGCATTCTTTCAAATGACCACGAAGGGCCGACCTTTCTGGTTCCAGAAAGAAGTTATCATGAGAAAATGGCTCTACATCCCACTTGATTTATTCCCTCAGTAACATTGTTAACATGAATTCCTGGTATCAATCTCTAGTTTTCAAGTCTTCTTCAAAACAGCGTAATGTTTATTTAGTAAATGATCAGTTAAACAGGCCGTAAAACAAGGTGAGCTTTAGGGCGGGAGCTGCCTCGTGATTGACAGTTGGCTCGTGATTGACAGCGCTTTGTCCAATGACAGGGTGAAAGTGCCTGGCCAGGACGGGAATCACCCAGTGTGGGTGAGACTGTGCAGCCTGCTGGACAAGTCTCACTCCAACAACAATAACGTGCAGCTTATCCAAAACCCTACGAAAAACCGCTGTTGGGAGTCCCAAAGGGCTTTTAGGCAGCCACAGCAGAGAGCAGTTCCCCACCATGTATCCCACATGCTGACATTCATGAGCAAAAGGGTGTAGAAAGAAGCCTTTAGACAGAAGGGTATGCATTTATATAAGACTGCCTCCTTTACAGCTTCTCTGCTCACTAGATCCGCCTCCAGGATGCATCGTCCTGCTGCCCACACACCCGTGTGCAATCACGCACACTTCCAAGTAGCCGCGGAACACCTTAAAACATTGTTACGGTCTTACAGGCATTGGTGTAGTGGTGTTTTTCATTTACCCGTTTATTTCTTTCTGTGACAAATGGGCTAAAAGCAGCAGTCAGGGCCATCTGTTGCTGTTGAGTCTGATAGCTGCTCTAATGGGTTGGGCCACTCTGGTCACACACACACACGCACACACACACACACACACACACACACACACACACACTCCTGCTTGACTTAACTGGAGCGGGTTTGGCTCAGGTAGCCTCAATGCACACACACACACAGATCAGCACGCCTTCATTTCAGTCTGACTAACAGAAAATCCATACTCAATGAAGCAAGCACAGATAATTGAAGCTATTCATAGCAAGATAACCGTTAATTATCTGAGGACAGATGGGTATTTCACTACATTTAACCAACCGTTTGATCCCGAGCTCTGTCAGTGTGTTCCGATGTGTCCTTGGCCGAGACTCTTCCGCCCAAATTGTCCCCGTAAGCCGTTCAGACGACGTGTGCATGTCAGTTAGTCCTGATGGGCAGCCATCACCTCGCCCGGCCGGCCCTGCAATCACCGCGTCAGTGGTGAGAGGGGGACAACGACATGTTTGAGCGTTCCAAAGACTAGAAAGGGGCTGTGCAGGTCCAAGTCCAGTTACCGTGTACTTTTAACCGTCACCTCGTTGTTTAACTGCCCATCATTACCGATGACCCAATAGAACAAATGTGAAAGACGGTCGCGATCGTTCTAAAAGTAAGACAAACCAATCGGAGCATCTGTTCTCTTCCTTGATACTCAGAGCCAATCAGAGCCTGTGGGATGCAGATATAGTGCCTGGGTAGGTCTAATCACGTCATTCTGAATAATAATCAGCCATGTGCTTCCATTTGATGAGGAAACGGAAGCAGAGAGAGTATCTCTATTTGGAGCAACGGGCTTTGGGACCATTGTGGTTACAGAATAATAATCTGAACAACAGCACGGCTCCACACCTAACAGCCGATACGCCCATCATTATGAGAAAACCAGGAAAACTCTGCATTGGAGGCGGGTAACTTATCCAAACCTGCTTCTGCCAAACAAACCCTTTCCTCCAGCAGAGAGTTACAGGGGGCCACGGAGGCCTGTTAACATGTCACAGGGCAGGCAACTGGAACAGGCTGTAATGACCCCCAAGTGTCTAAAGTCATAAGTGCCATGATAAGAGGAGCTGTTGAATTCTCTAAATCCTGAAAGGTGCTTCAATGCTTATCGAACGCCAGAAGGATCTGACACAGTCGTAAAACCAATGGGAAGTATGAATATGAGTGGAAAGTGACAACCCATTTGTTCAATTTGAAATGTGTTAATTCACTGCAAACATGTAACAGATAGGTTTTAAAAAAATGAAAAAAATGATATAGTAAATATATGAAACTGTCAATGAAAAGATTCTCATTCTCAATAACAACAACCTTCGGTAAAAAGATAGATTATTAAAAAAAGTTAAAAGAGAAAAATATCCCTGAACTGTCAGGTTTACCTTAGTGCACAAGGTAAATATTTCTATTACACCGAAGGTGCACACGAGTGACTTGTTTCTACTGAAGCAGTGCTCATCGTTTTGTGCGACAGCAGCAGGAAGGAAGGCGCTGCGCTTTCTCTCCTTCACACCACAAGTGTTGCAGCCTCCCACCAACAAAGCTCTTTAAATAGCCTGCACGCAAGCACCTACCCTATTTCACCGGGTCATGTGTTTTAGTTGCACTTATCTCACGGTTTCGCAATGGCAGACCTCCATCCGTGGTGTTATAATGACACCAAATTGCCATTGTCCTAACACCTCATGGAGGTTTTCCCTGTCAAGGAAAAGTGGTTAGGAATTGACGTTGGGATTTTTTTTTTAAAAAAGGTAAACTTAAGACCACAGGAGGACAGAATTTATTTAATTTCAAACTGTTTTCCCACCCAGCAGACAGTTGCTGTTTCCAAGTGACTTTTACCTTTTTTTAAGTTCACTTTTAACTATTCTCTCAATCAATGTACCAGATTACTTCAAACCTTAACAGATGCAATGTTTTTTTCATCTTGAACCTTTTTATTTCATTGCTTTCATTGTGCTCCTCAGAGCTCCAGCAGAGGAGGGGAAATGAAAATCCTGGGTTCCGATTCCTAATCCACTCAGCAGCCCAGGCAAGGCTGAGGGGTGAAGAGGTGGGCAGAGTGAAATTGTGCGTAGGACGCAGTAAAGAGATGGAGAGGCAGTTCTCAGCACTGTGATCTCCTTTCCGTCCTTCAAGGGAGCGTTGAGAAGAAAAAAAAACACATTTTATTTTAATGTAACGGGGTGATGATCAAAAATGCGCTTTCACTTTCTTGAATTTGCAATAATCTAAAGCCTTAACTCCTCCCTCATTGCCCTCTCATGCCTAACCACGTGGATGATAGATGGTAGAAATGACTTTCCCTCGGCTGGAGGAGACCCAAATCCATTTTCTCAGACTGAAATGCATTTCCATACAGGGAAGAGCGGCAGCAGGAAGGCTGAGTGGGGAGACGAGTGGCACAGAAGGGAAAAGAAAATTCACCGGTCAACAAACCCAGACGGAGTAAAGCGACTTGGCCGTGGTCAACTGTATATACAGTCCTTTGTTTTACAGGGGACGATCACTGGGCGATATTACAAAAATCGGATGTGAAAAAGTTCCATGAGCTCAACAGTAGTTGGTGAGATGGATACGATGAGGTAACTAATCATGTTTCCAGGTCCTGGGATTCTCATATGCCATGTGAGGTATGAGATTATGTCTCGTAAACAACCCCTTTACGGAGGAACGTGTTAAAAACATTGGCTTCAGCAAAGGTCAGCCACGCTTAATTCCAACGGTGGGCGGGAGTCTCCAGCACCGACAAACAGGGTGCATACCCCTCATGGGGATACTGTCAACTTTAAACAGGCAATATACAACATTCACAGCAATAACAAACACGCAAAGTACCCTGCTGACCAATGGCGTCCTCACCTCAGGTAAACCTGTAGCTCCGTCAGCACAATGGCGCTATTAGCACTTTATACCACGAGCCGCCACCACCGGGAAAAATGAGAGTCCCTACAGGCAACCCTGTCCTTCTAGTGCGTCCTGGTCCTACTTCACCCCCCTTTCATCCTTTGGGCCCCGTTACGGCCGTACTGGGTCGGGTCCCACAGTCGACCCAGCAGAGCTTCCAGGGGGCCTGAAGTGTCAATCAAGCCGTCAGTATTACATCTTCACATAAGAATGAGTTATTTCTGCTACATCAATCTTCAGACTATCGGATAGAAAACCTTCAAAAGAACATATTTGTTTCAGGTTATTTTCGCAGCGACCTGAATCCGGCTCTTAGATGGGACCCTTGCCCCGAGTCGCAGCACTTTAAAGCTGGCTGGTCTGATGGCCATTTCCTCTCCATGACGGCATCCCGTACATCCAGCTGATGGGACAGCTTGACCTGCAGCCTGCAGGGCGTCCTCCTCCCCCGTGCCTCTGCTCCTCGTTTGGGATGTACTGTTGAGAATATATCAGAGATGTGTTACACTGAGGAATGATATACAGGACATCTCTCAGCTTAAGTTCAAATCACTTTACAGAACAATTCATATCAAGGTTTTTGCAACTTGTTTTCTTCCATCGATTCACGTTGGCTCGCTTGCTGATGACCATTATCTTTTCCTAACATGTAAGTATTGAGAGGCTTATACCGCAGCCACATCTTAAACACACTCAACTGTACTGGCCATGCCTAGATATTAGATCCTAGGAATAAACAGTGTAGAAATAATATTGTCGCTGAACTTTTGCTGAATGGTACAATATGAGCCTCACTCGAGGCTCATATTGTACCGAAGAGTTTGATGAATGGTACATCGTTTTGGATAGTAGATCATTCTGCAGTATAGTAAGCTATTTTTAAAGTATAAAATAGTATTGTATAGAAAGATATTACATATGTCATTATGTAGAGCAAACTTTATCTTGCTCACACACAGCCTGCTGGAGATTTACTTCCATTGTCTGTATGGAAATGTTGCTTCATTCTTCGTGAGGAGAAGCTGTAGATTAAATTGACAGTGACAGTCCACTCAAGCTTAAATTATTATTTTTTTTAAACTCACACAAGGGAAAGATTTGATGTGATTTAATGGGCTGAAATTATTGACACCAGTTCAACACAAATCACTTTCATGATCCAAAAACAAGTGACCTCAATTTGGGTAACTAATTAGTGAGAGCGATTGAACTCACGGCTGGTCTTATGTGACGAGGCTGAGCAGAGAGCCTTTTAAAGCGGCGTCCCAGCTGTGGCGGCAGCTGTCCACGTTGCGAGCTGGTGCGCCTTCATTACTCGCCATCATCTGGCCTGGCTGATGCCGGGGGAGGGTTGTGTGGTTACTTGTTTAGCAGAATCACTCAGAAGTGGGCCGCCGCCGCCGCTGCTGCTGCTGGTCAAAGGGGGGGAACCTGGTTATCATCACACCGCGTTTGTGGAAGCTTTGGTCCCGTGAGCTGCAGCGTCACGCTGCTTTCACTTTAATGATGAGTGTGACTGGAGCTTTACAGGAGCCGAGTCACTGCTTCCTTTGCATTGTCTTCCATCTCCATCGCCAGGTTCACTTTGACACGGACAACCGTGCACTTCTCTGCTGAATACGTTCGACGTCCTGGATATATCCTTGAAATGCATATTGTAGATAGTCCTGTCCTTCCGTCTGAAAATGCAATTTCCCCTTTTCGGAGATTGGGCTGATATTTGAGCAGGCAGGGCAGTCGGTGACAGTGGTAGTTCTGGGTGGGGTTGGCAAACTGTATAATGTTTTCCCGTGATAAACACATAATAATGACACACCAGTGTCCATTCATCTGAGGACTGATGCATGGTTTATTCCAGTACGTTTCACCATGAGGTCATTCCTGTAGACTGGAGTACAGGAAGAAGAAAGAAGAAGCAGCTTTGCTTGGCAACTTCTCCAAAAGGGAAGATCAGCAGCACAATGTGAGTCTTCTCATTTCACTGCACACCACTTCCACCCCTGAACCCTTCTCAGCGTCTCTCTTCTTCCGTTACCTCTTTCTCCCCCTCTCTGCTGAGCTCTGAGACAACCCCACCACACAAAGATGGGCCTGCTGAGATGAACTGTAAATGTCCTTCATCACTTTGATTCTAAAAGCCATGTTTCCATCCAGCAGTCAGATGAGGCAACTCTGGGCTCCTCGGGAAGAAAACACCACACACAACAGAAAAATGATTAGTAAATGATCACCATTTGCCAGTGTGTTATTATATGAGCGTGTCTGAATCCCACGGGGCAGAAGGCATTGTTGCGTTTAGACCATCCATCCCAATGGTTTCCATCATCTGCATTGTGTGAAATGGTGATTTCTTTAAGTAAGTGCAAATGCCAGTAAACAGTTACACTAGTAGCTGTGTAGCTGCACAGGAATACCTAAAGGAAATATGTCAAGTCGGTCCCAATGCAGACAGTACATGCTACAAGTGCTGTGAACTATTCTTATTTAAAACAAGGCAACGTTCATATACACTTAATGATGTACTTATAGACAAACCATGATCAATCTCTTACTCATTAAAAATTAAAAAGGAACACAGAACATGTGTACGTGACATAACACATATAGTCAGTAAACCTTTTTAATGGTGGATAATACAGCTTGAAATCACACCCGTATAGTTTTCTCTTGAGCCAAAGTAAAAATATTCCTGATGGTCATGTGATTCAATTTTAACAGAGGTAAAGAAATGTGGACATTGTAATCCATAAATACGTTATGTGCAATAGAGTGGATTTGCACAGGTAGAAAAAGAAGTAAATTGTGTATCAATATGTATGTTTATGAATACATATAATTATATGTGTGTGTGTGTGTGTATCTGTGTATGAGTATAAATATATTTCCTCTTCTTTTCTTTTCTTTCCTTTCCACATCTTTTCTGGTCGATGGATAGTTGGATAGGCTCACTGACATGGACTTAAACTCATTTGTCTTATTTTATTTCTACTTAAGAAGACATTTTTGTTTTGTAGCTTTATTCTTATTTTACACAGTATATTCAACTTTATTTTTATTATAGCCAAACCGTGTTGATGAATTGAATGTACATTCCTGTGTGCCGTGAGTCACTATATTGTAGTTGTTGCGCTTTACTCGTTCGTCATGGCTTTTCTGCCATGAATTTGGTCTCCACAGTGGAGCTTTCTTGCAGCACTGAACACTCATTTGCCATATTTTCACTCCTTTGAATACTGTTCCTAATACGCTGAAAACAGTGTTGCGATTTAGTTGAGTTATCCTCCCCTACTGTGAGTTTTTAACTAGTTTTATATCACATTTTAAATGGATCTCATGCAGCTTCGTTTCAGAAGCCGGCTGTTTGGGGAGCGCCGGGGAACGAGCTAATTAGTATCATAATGTAGAATTCATGCAAACATGGACCTGCAATCATAAAGCCTCTTGCAGACTTTAAGTGCTGAGACCCATAGTGCTTTGATGGAGAGAATGAAAAGTGTACGCACACACACACGCACACACACACACACAGGAACATCAGCGGGCATAACAGAGTGCCGTTAAATGTTATCTAGCAGAGTAAACACAGAGGCAGTGCTGGGAGTCGTATCACATCCCGTCCTCGCTAAGCAGATGGACGCTCGCCTGCAGCCTGGGAAGCAAGGAGGGACCCTGAGAAGCAGCTAATGGCCACCGAGCAATACTTACCTCCTTATTGCTATTCTTACTGGCACGGTGAATTCTGCGCGATGGTCTTTTCCATCAACCAAAGAGGGAGACTGAGCGGCCCAGCGTGGTCACAGCCCTCTATCGACAGCCAATGGGCAGCTGAGAGTATGTTGGTCTGTTACCTCATTCAAACATTTTACCCGTGTTATAAGCATTTGAACCATGTGGCAACCTCTGGTTCAATGATAAAATGACCCTCCTTAATCAATTGATTTCTTGCTTGATTCATCAGTAAACAACAGTTTATTTTCTCCAGTTTCAAGTATTCTTCAACACAGCATGATCTTTCCTTTGTAAATTATAGTCCATTTAGATTCAAATAGACCATAAAAACTGTGATTAAAAGGTCCCTGCTGTTACCACAAACGTAGCAAACTATATCGCAAATTTCCAAATATGGTATCCATCGTTCGCCCCCAGGCAGGTAACTTCCAAATCTCCAAACTCTAGGCTTTATAACAGGAGCACAAACCAATAGTTGACATCATAATAACTGAATGTCCAGTTCTTAAGAAGAGTCTAATGTTTTCAATAACCCAAAGCACGCTACAGAAACATCTTACTTTTATGTATATTTTAAAGGGCCCATATTATGATTACTTTTCAACAAGTTAAAATAGGTCTTTGAGTTCCAGAAAACATGTTTCTGAAGTTGTTTGCTGGAAATAGCTTGTAGGAAACGATTGTTACCTCATTCTACTCCCCTCTGTTTCAGCCCCTTTCAGAGTGGCTGTTTACTGCTGCTCATTACATATTCATGATCTGCAGCTAATCTGGCCACGCCCACAGCTTGTAGACCTGGCGGTAGTGGTCGGCTGACGGGGGGCGGTAGCAGCGCCGGCAGGCTGTGATTGGAAAACAAGACTGGAGGGGGTGGGATTATTCAAATATCTGGGTTTGTGACGTAGAAAACCTTGAGGATTTTGAACAGCTCGTTCAGAGGCTGAAGCCAGGATCAATTCAGAAACCTGTATCCCACTCAAAACAGCATGGATGGATTTTCTTCCAGGTTTGTATGCTGTGTGGAAGCACCAGAGACACACAATAACACCTCAAATCCCAGAAAACAGTGATTTTTCCATAATATGGGCCCTTTTAAATGTCTAATTTAAAATTTAAAACATGGTTGTGATTGAAATTCAGAAATATGCGAACAACAGCAAACGTTCTGACACAGCTAACAGGTGGAAATGATGCTTTTATGGTGTCGGTTTCATCAGCGGGTAATGGTCTTATAAAATAATTAACCAAATAATGGAGCAAAACCAAATGCAGTGATGTCTGGAAACCTGCAATATTTGTTTTTATTTCTTTCATTGTCAGGATGTCAGCGAGATCGGGATCTTCTGTGACGCAGTTGCAAACTGTCTTGATGAAATGCTTCATTTGCTTCAACTCGTGTCTCACAAAATGTTTGAATTGTCTACAGTCAAAAAAAACATCTGACAAAATACGCCAAACTAAACTAAGGTAAAGTGTGTTTGGATCGTTTCCACTTGCTTACTGCGCATGCGGCTGCAAAGACTCTACATTAAAGCTCCGCATTGTCAGCACCACTTTCACCTCAATATGAATTCATAATAACAGAGAGAAAGGTCACAAATAACCCTTGTTGCATCAGTCAGGTACCAGCAAACTGTGCATGTGTGTGTCTGTGTGCGTGTGTGAGTGGAGGAAACAGAGAAACTGTAACACTTTACTGCAACAGCAGCTTGATAATAGAGTTTGAGAAGTATGGATTTCTGTGACCAGTATTTGTTGGCTTTGTGTGTGTGTGTGTGTGCGTGCGTGCGTGCATGCGTGTGTGTATGTGCGTGTGTGTTTGTGGTAATAGAGGGTTAGCACAGCCAGGTGACAGGGCCTGTAATTACAGCCAGCGAGACCAGACAGTCTGTCTTCTCCCTGAAAGAGAGAGACAGGAAAGAAGAGAGGAGCCCTCCCGTCCTGTCCCCCGATGGACAAATACATGTTTGTGCGCCTGTATGAACGTGGATGCTCTGTGCCCATAGATATAGATTTGTTTACATATGAAAGGTGCACTAGTGTGCACGTCTCTGCCAGCAGTGTCAGCAACAACCGCCACTGCATTGTTCGATTGAATGAATACAACCCACCATTGGCTAATCTCCGACGGGCTGTAAAAAAAAACCTTCATCCAAACTTCCAAACATGTGGCAAAGTCAGCAGGCAGATGGCTTCAACTCATCATATAAAACAGTCCTTGCAACAAAAAAAACGGATTAGCGGATTATCACGGTTTCATCCAGCAGTGAGGGAGAGAGACCGGGATTCTTTTACATTTCGATGTCGGCTCTTCGGATGTTTGAGGGCTGTTTGATTGTTTATCATATTGAATGTGTGTGTGTGCATGTGTGTGTGCGTGTGTGCGCATGTGTGTGTGTGTGCATGTGTGTGTGTCGGTTACATTACAGAATTCTGTTGTGAAAACCGAGCAAAGCCATGGTGTTTGTTGTCTCATATGCCCGACACTCTGTCCTCCTCGCTCTTGACTAAAAGGGACAATGATTTGATTGGCCGCCGTCGTGTCTGTGTGCGGATCCCAGCGGGCCGCCTCCTCCCTCTGACCAGAAATGACAGCCTCAGAAAAATGCGATTCTCACACCTCTGCATGTCGCCTCCACTCATTATTCTATAAAGAGGGTTGAAGAAGCTTTGCTTCCACCTGCACACGCTCAAGTTCAACCGTCTGTGTGTGTGGTCACACAAAGTTGTTTTTCTTTGTCACACGCTGTGATTTCCCTTATAAAGAGGCACACGACTCGTCTCGTGGCGGCGTCGGCTCTACACGGCCATTACTGCACTGTAATCGACAGGAAACAATCATTGCATTAACAATTCATTGGTTCTAATCCGCTATGTCAGCTATGAAGTAAACAACCCATTAGCTCTTAGAAGATGCGCCGACTGCTAAATGCCACATTTTGCACTTTTCTAACCTGAACATTTAAAAAATGTTCCCGAGACCAAACAGCTTCACATCTCAGCCGGTTGGGTTAGTAAGATTATATTTTCTCTTGTGTGAACAACGTATTAAGTTTTGAGCCTCACTTTTTTTTGGACTAGACCGTTTCACGGTGGGCACGAGGAGGAAAGAGGGCGGAATCAGCGTCCTGCTGGATGTGGCTGTAAGGTGGCGATACAGCGGATGTTCATCCTAGTTTTAGTGCAACATACATACGTCATGTTTAATTGTTGGCCTAAACGAGGTATATGGATGCATTTAAAATGGCAAAGATGTCGTGAAAATGCTGAAATGATAAAACCCTTAAACCCTAGGTCTGATTGGTGTGCTTAAATATATTTGATACAGCGAAATTATCATGCTTTAAAAAAGAATTATCATCAATTCAACATCACATACTTCTGTGGCCCTTCTGAGGACATGATATAACTTACAAGAAGTTTTGTCTTAATGACACCCCCCAAACACAGGATTTTATATTCAGATTTGAGAGCAGAACGGACCCAGTAAAGTCGAAAGCAGAATGTCACGTTAGCTCACAATGCAACTGTGTAGTCCATTATGTTTTGGGAGTAACACATCTTCTCCCAGGCTTTTTAATGATGAACTGCAGGAGTGGGTGCGGGGGGGAGGGGCAGATCAAACAAATGCGGGATGTGTCACATGACACACGTGGCAAATGAAAACGTGATGTTTCACTGATCATTACCAAGTTCTGTTGTTGCATTCTGCTTTTGTCCTCTTTCAATTCACAACAATAAGCACGTGTTTAAGCATGCAAAAGTCATCTGGGAGGGAATGTGGTAATTAAGAACGTATTTGTGTTGTGTGGGACCGCCATTGTACGGTTGCATTCCAAGTGTTAACTCTCTCATTGGAAAAGAAGAAAAAAGAAAAGGTTGAGAGAAACTCGATTTTCCCCAAATGCCTCTCAGCTGGCACGCGGAGCGCCTGTACCGATCGGAACGACCTGTGTGCGACGATCATTTATCGGCCTCGTTCACATGCAGTCAAGCTCAATTAGTTGGGTTTATTACACAGGAGACACCAATTCAGTGCAGGAAACATGCATCTGGAAAAGGAGAGGAAGCCTGTCATCACAGCCGATGCAGAGAAATAAAATAAAACCCAACACGCCACCATCTAATTACTTTTCACAACATGTAGAATCCTTTTCACATTGTTTCCCTTTTGTAGTGAAAATACACACCCACACACACCCACACACCCACACACACGCACACACGCACACACACACACACACACACATACAAGGAGGTGCTGTGGTAGCTGTGGAATAATTATAGGGGATCAATGCAATGTTCTGCCTTCCCGCTGTCAGCCATTACTGGCCTAATAAAGACACAGAGAAAATTAACATAATGAAGTAGGCTCCAG